>JAGWEN010001040.1:0-42718 GCA_018703685.1 Orius laevigatus
TTTTGCCGTAAAATCGGCTCTTAAAATGTTAGCTGTGAGCTTTTTGACAAAAAATTGACTCTTAAAATGTTGATTCTGCGGTTTATGACAAAAATTTGCTCTTTAAAAGTTGATATTAAGGTTTTTGACGAAAATTTGGCTCTTAAAATGTTGGTCTTGAGGTTTATGTCAAAAAATTAGCTCTTAAAAAGATGATTTTGTGGTTTTTGACGAAAACTTGGCTCTTAAAATGTTGATTCTGAGGTTTTTGACAAAAACTTGGTTTTCAAAATGTTAATTTGTGGTCTATGACTTAAAATTTGCTCTTAGAACATTGATTTTGTGGTTTTTGACGAACATTTGGCTCTTAAAAGGTTAATTATGCGGTTTTTGACAAAAAATTGGCTCTTAAAATGTTGATTTTGTGGCTTATGAAAAGAAGTGGTCTCTTTAAATGTTGATTTCGTGGTTTTTGCCGAACATTGGGCTCTTAAAAGGTTAATTATGGGGTTCAAAACATCAATTTGTGGTTTTTAAAATGCTGATTTTGTGGTTTATAACAAAAAATGGTCTCTTTAAATGTTGATTTTGTGGTTTTTGACAAAAATTTGGCTCAGCAAAACGTGTTGTTAAAAATCTTAAAACCAACATTTTAAGTGTCAATTTTTCGTGTCAAACTCAAATTTAGCATTCAAAAAACGTTTTGGAGTGGAAGGGGGGGGGGGCTGGGGGCTTAGCCTCTGGATCTGCCTCTGACTTCTGAGGCGAAGTCGTTGTTTTTGAATTATAAAAAACCCTCAGAAAGGAATAATATGAAAAATGACTGCTTTACTCTAATTCGCCTTGTTGGCATGAGGGCGTGGGTAAAACATCAAGTGTTTTGGATTATCGCGGGGAAACGTGTGTGTGACCTCTCATTTCAATTGCAAATTAATATGACATACGTAGGGGTTGCTTGGAAAGGGGTCCCCAAATAAGCGTATAATGTTTTATAGCACCCCATAAATAAATTAATGCCTCAAATCCTCCTTAAAGCCCATTCAGATATCCGTTTCCTTTTTAGGTGACCGACTGTTGGATATTCCTTGCAAAGTTTGTGGGGACAGAAGTTCTGGGAAACATTACGGCATTTACAGTTGTGACGGTAAGTGGAACTTTCTTTAATAAGAGTTTTTCAATTTTTCGTCTTTTTTCCGAAGGTTGTTCTGGATTTTTCAAAAGGAGCATCCACCGTAACAGGGTCTACACTTGCAAAGCCCAAGGGGACTTGAAAGGACGTTGCCCTATCGACAAAACACACAGAAACCAGTGCAGAGCTTGCAGGCTGACCAAGTGCTTCCAGTCCGCCATGAACAAGGACGGTAAGTGAATGTTTTTCATGGGAAATCTTGCTTTGCCATCTATCCTCAGGTGGTCTCTGCAGCCATCCTTATTTGGACAAGAGAGAAAATTGGCATTCATTGCTCTATTCTTACCAAACTATTCAAACCAGGGGGGCTCCAGGGGGGCTTCAGACCAGAGGGGCTCCAAAAAAGAAAAAAAAAACGAGCCAAAAGGCGCAAGACAAAAAAATCCGCTAAAAAAACCACTTAAGAGTAGCGCAAGAAAAATAAAAACTCGCTAAAAAAAGGTATTAAAAATTAATAAAACCTCGTACCTTTTACCTTGTGGGGTAAAATATCATAAATAAGAAAACAGTAATAATATTAGGCGTTTTTCTTTCTTTTTTTTTTTTTTTTATTATATATAATTTTGTAGTCATTTTTAAGAAAATCGGGTCGTAAATTATTTTGTACGTACAGTTTTTAAGGAAAAGTGGGGATATTTTACAAGCTGAGTAGGGATTTTTTTTTGTCAATTTCATCTGGCAACATTGGGATAACCGCAAGATAAGCTCGTGTTATCCGTTAGGCGTTATTAGATTTTTGAATTTAGTTGAACATATTTCTTTTTTCGCGAATTGTCTTGAGTTTGAAAAATGGTCTTTTTTGGACACGAATATTATTCGGGTTCGCATAACTTTTTTTCTTTACAAATTTTGGACCCCTGAAAGTAGTCCAATTTGGCAAGCTTGGACCACTTGAAGTAGTCCAATTTGGCAAGTTTGGACCACTTGAAGTAGTGCAATTTGGCAAGTTTGGACCACTGGAAGTAGTCCAATTTGGCAAGTTTGGACCACTTGAAGTAGTCCAATTTGGCAAGTTTGGACAACTTGAAGTAGTCCAATTTGGCAAGTTTGGACCACTTGAAGTAGTCCAATCTGGCAAGTTTGGACCACTAGAAGTAGTCCAATTTGGCAAGTTTGCACCACTTGCAGTAGTCCAATTTGGCAAGTGTGGACAACTTGAAGTAGTCCAATTTGGCAAGTTTGGACCACTTGAAGTAGTGCAATTAGTAAAGTTTGGAGTGCTTGAAGTAGTCCAATTAGTAAAGTTTGGAATGCTTGAAGTAGTCCACTTGGGACGTATTGGACCGCTGACAGTAGTCCAATTTGGCAAGTTTGGACCTTCTTTAAGTAGTCCAAGTTTGGACCATCTTGAAGTAGCCCGATTAGGAAAATTTAGACCTCTTCTAGTAGTCCAATTTGGAAATATTGGACCACTGAAAGTAGTCCAATTTGGAAATATTGGACCACTGAAAGTAGTCCAATTTGGAAATATTGGACCACTGAAAGTAGTCCAATTTGGAAATATTGGACCACTGAAAGTAGTCCAATTTGGAAATATTGGACCACTGAAAGTAGTCCAATTTTGAAATATTGGACCACTGAAATTAGTCCAATTTTGAAATATTGGACCACTGAAAGTATTCCAATTTTGAAATATTGGACCACTGAAAGTAGTCCAATTTTGAAACATTGGACCACTGAAAGTAGTCCAATTTTGAAATATTGGACCACTGAAAGTAGTCCAATTTGGAAATATTGGATCACTGAAAGTAGTCCAATTTGAAAATATTGGACCACTGAAAGTGGTTTAATTTGGAAATATTGGACCACTGAAAGTAGTCCAATTGTCAAGTTTGGGCCTACTAACTTTTTATAACATACTACGCTTTTTCTTACCTATCTACCTACCTACCGTATTTAGATGAAATAGGGATTAGGGGGGGGGGGGGGAGTCCAGGGCGCTTGTATTTGTTGGCACTGTTTCCGGCCAACTGAGAAGCTTGGCTATCTCATTCTGCTGTAGAAGCCAAAGAAGACATTGAATATACTATCCCCACCGTTGGTAGTTTTGGTATTGCATAAGTTGCAGTGTAGACTGGTGACTGTTGCTGGAGGAGCTATCAGGAACCACTTTGTTGAACACTTTGTTTTCTAAGAAAATGGGAATCCGGGTCGTACATTTCAGGATAGCTTACGTCCATAATACATCCTAAAGGACCAGCCATGTTTAGTGCGAAATCATCGTTGTCCCAATTTCACGTTTTTAAAAGAAAGCTCGTTTTAAAGCATTTTTATTTTTGTAAAAAGCCTTATTTGTTGATATACGAGGACGACTTGAGGGAAAAGTGTAAGAAATGACGCCCGAGGGTCCTTCTTTCGGAGTCGTCGAGTTTGAGTGGTTCATGGGAAAGATTGAAACGCCCGGGGGCCTTTTAATTCATCGTCGCGGGCCAAGAAGCGCTTCCCGAAGTTAAGTACCTACTCAAGACTAGAACTTGTAAGTCGGTCAAAAAGGGGGAGCGCGTATATTTTCAACATAAAACCCTTTTCGTTTGAAAAATTAAAGAAGAGGGAGTGCGAATTCGAGAGGGTTAAAGGTTTTAGCTCGTATGGAGGCTTTAAGCCATCGAGTGCTGGTATTCCCATGCCCTTACATCACACTTACTGATTCACCACCCCTATAATTATCAACTATTCATCATCCCTAAATATTTAACCTTTTTTTTTAAAAAACATTTTCCGTCCATTTTATGAAGGAAACATTAAAAAAAGGTTCTATAGCAACGAATAAGCTATAAATCGAGAATAGAAATCTACTTGGCAGATGCAACAAAAGAAATAAAAGATCCCGGTTATATTCGGTCGTATGATACCCATCAAAATGAACAAAAGAGGGCGATATCTCAAAAAAGCTTTCTCGAGTCTTATAATCGAACAAAAAAATACCAGTAATTGAATCTTTTATACTCGGAATTTCGATATGCACGATTTTCGTTTTAATTAATTCGAAATACTAAGAAAACAAGGAGTTTATTTTATGAAATAATCTACTAAAGGTGTGTTCGGAGCTAACATTGATGATTAGAGTCCTGATTGGTTGGAAAGCATGCTCAAACATGTATGCAAATAGGAGAGACCGCTGCCCAATTATTTGGATCGTACCTGTATTGTATAATATTATTACAGGGGAGGGGAATGAGGTTAACCGATGTTTTCCTACAATCAGTTCATTTGTTCAAATATCGATGGTATGGGGGAGGCTATTAACAGCGGGATTACGTTCCATCTCTATTATCAATACGAGTTTATTTAATGGAAAGATTGAAAAATATCTCTTTTTTATCGTTTTCGTTTACTCTTGCTTCAATGAATACTCAGATTTGGCCAAATAGCGTGCCAGACATGGACCAACAGATTTTTGACCTCAAGAAAAAAAAAAAAGTATCCAAGTAAAAACACCCCTTGGATTTTAGCAAGAAATCGATTGGAATCATTAAATTTTGGATCTGACGTACAGCGTGCTTCAGCGTAGATGTAAATGCCACATAAGGATGTAGAGGCCACCTAAGGATGACTCCTTGCTGACCAAGGATAACAGTGTTTGGCAGGAAATTGCTTACTATACCCTGTCCCAATGCTCAATAGCAACGCCTACAGATTATCTATATATATGTCGTGGTGTGAAGACATGTCTTTGGTCAAATGGACGGGAAACACGTGCTTTCGTGTCGTCATATGCTCGCATTCTTGCTTTTCCCAAAAGTTATTTCAAATGATAAAAGAAAAGGGGCGGCCGCTCGCCTTTGATAAGGACGAAGCCGGAGGTTGTGCCACCGGTTGTGGACGGCCGGTTGAAGAGCGGGTGGGTCGCCATGTTTGTTGATAAAGAGTGAGGGAGACACGTGGGTTTTTCCGTCACTTTGATCTGTTTTGGATGATCTTGGATCTTTCTTGGTTTATCTTTTAGTTTAAAAGTGATAGTGGGGAGAGTAAGGAAGTGAACTAGCCCGTTTCTATTGCCTGGACCATTTTATCATGTCGGACAACGTCGATTCAGCCGTCACCGGCGCCGCCTCCAAGGCTGAGGTGGCCCTGGGGCCCTTGGGCTTATCTTAAGCCAACATATATATAACAACGCCTTCATAGGATGCTGGGCCCTGCCTGACCTGACCAAGAATGAATAACTGGCCAAGGTATTGACCAGGACAGGAAATAACCGCCAAACGATCCTGATCGAGAAAACAGCTTCGAAAACCAAAATGAGATAGCGATAGTGTCCACGTGATCATAAATCAGACCGATAGAGCAATCCTGCAACCCCAGAGGCGGACTGGCCCGTGGACAGAACCCACCCGTGAATACGTAGAGGCGGCGCCCCCCCGGGTCATTTTGGCGTTATTTTTGCTCAGTGGCCCCCAAACTGGGGGGCGTAAGCTGTCCCCAGGGGGGGTGTGGGAAAGCTCAAGATTTTTTTTTGTGTGCAAATATCCCCAAAAATTCGTCAAAAACCTCAAAATCAACATTTTTAAAGCCTACTCTTGGCCAAAAAACCTTGAAATCGACATTTATGAAGCCTAATTTTCGTCCAAAAACCTCAAAATCAACATTTTTAAAGCTTAATTTGGTCAAAAAACGTCGAAATTTGACATTTATGAAGCCTAATTTTCGTCCAAAAACCTCAAAATCAACATTTTTAAAGCTTAATTTTGGTAAAAAAAAAAAAAAAAACCTCGAAATCAACATTTAAGATGCCTAATTTTCGTCCAAAAACCTCAAAATCAACATTTTAAAAGCTAAATTTTCGTCAAAAAACAAAAACAAAAAACCTCTCGAAATCAACATTTTTAAAGCCTAATTTTGGTCAAAAAACCTCGAAATCAACATTTATGATGCCTAATTTTCGTCCAAAAAACTTATATTCAACTTACATTTATAAAGCCAAATTTTCGACAAAAAACCTCAAAATCAACATTTGTGATGCATAATTTTCGTCAAAACTCAAAATCAACTTTAAATTGACAATTTTTTTGTCAAAAACCTCGAATTCATGGTTATAGGAGGAAATATTTTTGTCAAAAAATCTCAAAATCAACGTTTTAAGTGAAATTTCTTTTGTCAAAAACCGTTAAAATCAACATTTTAAACCCCAAATCTTAGTTAACAGTCAAAAGCTAACATTCAAAACTTTGCAAAGGATTTAATTTGTTTAAAAGGGGGGCGCACTGTGAAAAAGTTTGGGAACTTCTGTTTTTGCCTAATATATTTTTCTAAAAGCAAATTTTCTGTTAAAATTTTTGCCCCCCCCCCATCCTGGCGCCCCCTTAACTGAAAACCCACCCACGCCCTAAGGTCCCAGTCCGCCCCTGTGCAACCCCCTGTAGAAGTAATTCCGGACAAAGCTAGGGACTCCTGAAAATAGTTCCTACACCTGAGGAGCATATCTGCTGACAATATGGGCTTCGACGTCCCTTTTCCTCACTCGTTCTTTTCCTTTGAAAGCAATTTCCAGCTGAAAATTGTATTTTTACATGAACGATCAGATAACTTTGCTTCCCAAGAACGTGAAGAGCTGCATATTTCCTTTTTAGGAATCTTTGCCATAAAAAAAATTGTTAATGCCATAAAGATTTTGGAATAGCGTGTTAAAGGTTAGTGGTAGACAAGAAAAGGGGAAAAAATATAAAAGTTGATGAGTGGGAAGTGGAACTAATTAGCCCTCAGGATTAGGGCGTGAAGATTGAACTGAAATAGAAAAAAAAGGCGGAGAGGGAGAATAATCCGAGGATGATCCCATTTGTGGGGAAAAAGAAGAAGACTAATGACATTATCTCTGGACGAGAGGATCGTTCGTGTGTTATGGTGCGTCTCACTTAATCCCCCTTCCTTCTTTTTAAGGAGAAGGGTTGAGCCAATTATGTTTTTCTTTCGAATTTCCAGATTTCCAACTTCACTTTCAACGCTAATCTTCCTTCTCAAAGACTTTTTCCAAGTGTTTTCTCTCTTTTTATTAAAAAAGGGTTCTTTGTTTTTATCTAATTCAAGTTAAAGTCTCAGAAAGCTTTTAAAGCTTCGAAATCGCCCATCCGAAAATGAGACTCTTTTATTTAAAGATTGTGCAATGTTTTAGTAGAAAGTCGTCATTTGAACCGCACGTTTTGACACGAGGGCTAAACGAGCAAAGCCGGTGTTTAACCCGGTTAAATTTCCCCACCCACGGATAATTCCCTCGATATTGGTTCTCCACACGATTGAAACCCGCTCCCCGTATTACCTGTTTAGAAATGAGATCGTTATATCCAATCATCGGATATTGTGACAACCCATGAGCAAACAGCGAAATGAGTTACAAACAGACGTTACACAATGTTCGCCTGTTTAGCCAAATTAGATCTCGATTCTTATGATAAAATGTCAATTTCGAGAGCGAGTTGGGCGTTAAGTTGTTTGCCGTCTTCGTACCCTTCTACTCCGTCAATTGTAGTGTTTAGGAGGAGGAACTTGCCCTAAACTGATCCTCTTAACTCGAAAACTTCTCCCATTAGAGCTTTAAAGGAGACCCTCCCCGTCTTCCCGTGACTTACACAATTCCATCCGAGCTTAGCACCCCTCTCTTGTTCGGAGACTTTAACTTTGAACTAAAATAACGATCGTCTAGGACTGTTTGCGATCCCGTATCCTTGGGGTTTAGAGAAACTTCTTGGGACTCCAAAAGGCGGGATAGTGTGAAAGGGTAATAGGGTGCCAACTACAAGGTGCACAGGCCTGTTAGACCGCTATTGGCCTTGGATTTACAAGGAAAGGGGACAACCACCAAAGACCCTCTCGGTGTATGCTGCTTTGGCTATTGCCTACCAGCCATAGGCATGAAAGGACTCGTGCTCAGGGTCGGATAGACCCACCGGGAGATGGGGAATTCCCTAAGGGCGGATCCGACGGGATGCTGCAGGGCCGTGTAAGGGCCTCCACCATTTTGTAAGGGTTTTTAAAAGGGGTTTGGGATTGGGAGTAGGAATATTGGAAGTAGGGATTTATGGGATAATAATTACTTCTGAAGACCCTGACAACGTATTGTAAAATTATTCAAAAACAAAATAATAATAATAAAATAGAATTAATCAAAAAGCAAAACCCGTAATTTTTGCTACCTAAGAACACGATATTTTTTTCCAACAAGGATTCCCAGGGATCTTTAAAATGTAAACTTGAATTCTCCTACCTTGAGCAGACTCTTCAACACGAGGAAGTCCGTGGCCAGTGGCCATTGTAAAATGGTCCCCACCTGGGAATCTTCGGCCTTCATTTCTTGTTGATGGTTTTCATTTTCCGAGAGCGTTGACTTGCTTTCTTTTCCGGTGTTATAGTTTGTTTTTCGGAACCTTGAGGGTTCATTAGCCAAGGCCCTGTCCGCCCCCCTGCGGGTCCAACAAATCTCTCCCAAGCTCCAATATGCAAGGCCTTTTCCGGACCACCATCCACAAGCCCCTCCCGTTGGACAGGCAACCCATCCGTCGATGGTAGATGAGACCTTCACTTCCCAGGGACCATCCACCCTCCGACTCCTGCCAGTTAATAGCCGGGTCATCCCGATTTTGCCCCTTCTTTGGGCACAAGGGGCCCTTTTAACAAGATTTTGTTCCTTTACTACGAAAAGGGCCCTTATCATCTTGATTTTTTAATCCTTTTTGTTCACTAGGGGCCCTTTTTAGGACGGTTTTTTGGGCACAAGGGGACCGTTTAACAAGATTTTGTTCCTTTACTACGAAAAGGGCCCTTATCATCTTGATTTTTCAATCCTTTTTGGGCACTAGGGGCCCTTTTTAGGACGGTTTTTTGGTCACTAGGGGCCCTTTTACCCAGATTATGGTTCTTTGTGACGAAACGGGCCCTTTTTAGCTTCATTTATAATCTTTCTTATATACTAGGGGCCCCTTTAGCTTGAATCTTGATCCTTTTTGGACACTTGGTGCCCTTTTTATTTATCTTGATTTATGATCCTTTTAGGCACTAGACCTTTTTAACTAGATTTTGTTACTTAACTACAAAAAAAGTCTTTTTTCCTTGAGTTTTGACCTTCTTTAGCTCTAGGGGCTCTTTTACCCAGATTTAGTTCCTTAACTATTAAAATGGCCCCTTTTAGCTTGATTTTTGTTCCTTTTTGGAAACTAGGGGCCCTTTTTAGCAAGATTTTTGATCGTTTTTAGACACCAGGGGCCCTTATAGCTTAAATTTTTATCCTTTTTGGACACTAGGGGCCCTTTTACCAGATTATGGTTCTTTGTGACGAAAAGGGCCCTTTTTTATCTTGATTTCTAATATTTGTTATTAGGGGCCCTTTTAGCTCGATTTTGATCCTTTTTGGACACCAGGGGACCTTATAGCTTGAATTTTGATCTTTTTTGGACGACAAAAGAGACCTTTTTAGCTAGATTTGTTCTTTTACGACAAAAAAAAGCCTCGAGGCAGCCTCGAGAAGCAGCGGATTTCCTCCGGAAAGGCCTTCCCTAAGCCTATCTTTGATGTCCTAATTATCCCCCCCCCCCACCACCTCAGTAAAATAAATAAAATGGGTCTCTGAGCCCGGAGCCTCCATCACACCGACCACAATAGCTTCAATTCCTCTAGAAATCAGCCTAGAAATATCAACTCAAACCACATGATTTTCACCGCCAAAAGTTAAATTCTAAAATTAATTTCATCAATGCCCTAAGTAGCTTCTTCTTCGTATGCGGGTTTGATCTGTTGTCAAATGTGAATTCTCAGTTCATGAGCAGCTCCTATAATCGATTTCGACCATCTCCTGCTTTTATTTTCAAAGATGACGAAATTCCATTTAAGTACCTCAGGAGAGTCCCAGAACCGCTTAGGCGATTTCAAGTGTCTTCTACTATGGTCCTCGGGCCATAATATATTTCCGTCACCATTTCCAACCATCTCAAACTTTCCGGTATCGAAGAAATCTCGAAATTCCATTTAGGCCCCTTACCGTGGGTCCCAGAACATCTTCCGTCATTTGAACCGTTCTTAATACGGTCTGCGGATCATCAGACATTCCCATCACGATTTTCAACCATATCAAACCTTAACGTTACAAGAAAATCACGAAAATCTATTTAGGCCCCTTAGACAAGTCCCGGAACCGATTTTGAAATTTGAACTGCTATTAACTATGATCCTCGGCCCCTAGGACTTTCCCGTCACGATTTTTAACCATCTCAAACCTTCAGGTTCCGAGAAAATCACGAAAATGCCCTTTATGCCCTAAGCGAAGTACCAGAACCGCTTTCTCGATTCAAGCCATTTTCAATAGGCTTCTACCTGGTGAGACAAAAGCTCTAAATACCAAGTCTCTTTTTAGCTATATTTTCGATCGTTTTTTGAAGACGAGTGGCCTTTTATATCTAGATTTCATTCTTTTGCGACATTTTGACAACAATATGCACAGGAAACAACCAATTATTGTCCTCAATCTTGTACTCATTATCAAAATTGCATAAACACCTCTTGTAGATCAAGGAAAGAATTCTCTAGTACTCTTAGTTTATAAAAATTACTGGGAAAGAACAATTTTTTTCCTCACCTACTTTGTAGGAGGCGTTTAATTAAGAAGGGGCCAGCCTTGAAACATGTCCTTTGAGCCTTTTGGGGGTAAAAGATGGGAAGGGATAACGAAAGGCCCCCATGTCCCTTTTTAATTGCCATGCAAAACGCCTGGTTCAATATTAGACTTGGTGATTGAGGACGGGTAGAACAAGCACCTTGGTAAATATTAACTTTTCACTTTATATCTTCTACCCCTCTTTATCAGAGTTTTCCTTCATCTCGGCCATGGCGTCCCTTTTTTCGAGGGTCCTTTAATCGACTTTCTTTGTCATGGTCAAACGGTGTTAATTAGGAGTTCTTTTTGAAGGGAATTCTTTTTTTGTTGTAGCGGTACAGCACGAAAGGGGACCAAGGAAGCCGAAGCCGAATAAAGAAGGGGAAAGTCCAGTCCGTCAGATTTCCATCACGAGCGGTAGCTGCCTTGAGAACTCGCAGCCGTCGCCGCTTAAGCTCACCGCCCCTTCGTATCAGCCGCCCCTGGCGCAGTCGGAAAGTCCCGAACGTCGCCCGCAGCCGATCTTCGTGACGCACCAACCCCCGGGACTCCTCCAGCTTCTGATGTCCGCCGAAAAATGCCAGGTAATCACCCGGAACGGAATTAATCAAAACAGATGGGGCGTTCTCGGAAGGGAAACGAATTGAGACGAAGGGAGAGCAGACAATGAATACGTGAGAACGGGTCAGGTGGTTTGACTGGTTCAGCAGCTGTAAAAGACCACGTGGTCACGTCAACATCCCCCTGACTCAACATCCCTGACGTCATCTCCCCTTTTCAAATTTTAATCACCAACCCTACTTAACTTCCTCTCTTATCAAGGGATCATCACTTTCAAGATTCACCCTTCCGGATTAAAATCTCATTTGACCAAACTTGAGCAAAACCAACTTGTTTTTACAGGAAATCGTCTGGAACGGGAAATTGGACGGTTTCAACAGTGCGAATGCTTCTCCTGGAAGTCCAACATCTGCGATCCATCTTTCTCTAAGTCCAAGCTGGGAAGTTTTGCAGGTAAGGAAAGACTTTACTTGACCGGGCGGTACGCTGCCTAGTCTACAGAGAAGTTTGAAGGCCCTACCCTGCAAATGGTGGTGCTAAACATTTGTATCCCAATAACGTGTTTTTGTAGTGTCAACAAATGCTTTCTTTTCGCAGCCGAAAAACCTCGACTTTTTCAGTTTTCTGCATAAAACTCGAAAACGGGACATATTTTGTGAATAACGCTTTAGTAGTTATTTAAAGAAGACAAAATTTTGCGTCTAACGAGCTTTCCGGAGTTAAGATCGGTCCAGCCGTTTAGGCGCTATTGGATTTTATGTAGGAAGAACGCAGAATTTAGTCTTCTTTAACAGTACTAACGTGTTTTCCACAAAATATACCCTATTTTCGTGTTATTTCGGCTGACAAAAGTTGTGCAGAGAAAGCATTTTTTGGCGTTCAAAAACATGTTATTGGGACCCAAGTGGACTATTTCAAACAAAATCTTTTACCCTATGCAAGTAAAAATGCTCTGATGACTGGAATATTAGACAAGAAAGGAAGAATAATGTATTCGAAGAAATTGGTAGGAATACAGTGAGCCCCCTAGCAGCCATATTCTAAGAAAGAAGCGCGCATGACACTTGACTTTTCGGCTTCGAGTTTTGTCATTGGCCTGGAAAGGGACGGCCCACTTTTACCCTCCTTTCTCGCATCCTTCCTCCTTTTTCCAACATGAACTCCTACCTTTGTTGTAAAGATTTTAATTTTTATTAATTTTCAGGAGACGACAGCGCGGTTGCTTTTTATGGCTGTCCGCTGGGTCCGATGTTTGGCACCTTTTCAAACGTTGTCGAAAAGAGATCAGGTAAAAGGAAAATGTGAAAGATAAAAGGATATAATAAAGGTATTATTTAGCTTCTTCTTCTTCAAGAGTCGTGGAAGGAACTTTTCTTGTTGCATTTGGCCCAGTGGTCGATCCCTTGGGATTTGAGTCCCGTTCTGGGAGGCCCGAAAGCGAGGGAGAGGCTTCCGATTGACGATCCTCAGGTACCGAACGAGCTGAATGCCATTCAAGAGATTCTTTCGAGGTTCAGGCAGTTGTCGCCGGACGGAAGCGAATGCGGCTGCATGAAAGCGGTCATTTTGTTCACACCAGGTAAGCCAGCGTTAGGGATATTCACAAAATTTTTTTCCATTTTTCGCCAATATCTCGAAAACCGTCGGTCGTAGGCGAAAACTTTATAAGCACAAAATTAAAGCTTATTAAATTTTCTACAATTTCGAACTAAACGAAGTTTTTGTAGGACCAAATTTATCTGAGCTACAAGGAGACAAAACAACGGGATTTTCAATTTTGACCTCTGAAGGGGAAAACTTCATCTAATCAAAAAGTTTTTTTCTTTTCTTGATTCTGTAGTAAACACGTTTGTTCGTACAAGAAATCTTATTAAATCAAATTTGTAGGAAATTTGATTTCCTTCAATTTTGTACTTAAAATCTTTTCTCCTACGACCTACGGTTTCCGAGATATTGGCGATAAACCGAAAACATTCGTCTTTAAACCGCTCCTGAGGCTAAACGAGGGACTCTTTTGGTTAATCAGGGCAAAATTCTATCAGAGAAACAAAATATTTTTCCTCCCACAGGCGTAGATTGACGCTGTGTATCAACTCCAAGATCTTCTTGACTTAACTTTTTCTTTTCTTTTCCCCCCAGAAACGCCAGGATTGATCGACGTCCAGCCAGTCGAAATGCTCCAAGACCAAGCCCAATGTATCCTCAACGACTACGTCCGCGGTAGATACGCGAGGCAACCGACCAGATTCGGAAGGCTCCTCCTAATGATCCCAGGATTGAAAACAATCAGACAGAGCACAATCGAAAGACTTTTTTTCCGCGAGACCATCGGCGACATTCCCATACACCGCTTACTTGGCGACATGTACGTCATGGAAAAATCGTACTCCTAAAAAATTTACAATAAAAATTCTCAAATCTAGTCTCCAACGTGCAAATTTTTAGTTACCGTACTCTTTATTTAAGCTTCCACGCCTATTTCATAGGTCAAAAAATCTAGGAATGCTGCAGCGTTCCGCCTTGCCAAGCTTTATGACTCTTCCAAATAGCATATATAACACAAAAAATGTAGAATTTTATTAAAGTGCACCAATTTAGAAATTGTTGTCTTTATATTTAATCAACTATTGGATGTCTATTTACAAACAAATATTTAAAAAAAATCATTTATTATAATTTTAAGATTAGTCTGTGATAAAAATAAGTAAAAACACGTGAATTCCAGGTGCCAATGTAAATACACATATTTTATATTGACCTTTAAAATGATCCATTATTTAGCTGTGCGTTTTAAAAGATGTAAATTTTCGATGTTTTTTCTTGGATTTCAATCTCTATTTCAATGTAGTTTCGAAATAAATGCAAAAAAAAATTATTGATTGGGTTTTTATTTCCTTGCTGGGGATGGAAGTGGCGCGGTGGGCGGTTTGATTTCGAACTAAGGGGCTCTGGGG
Organism: Orius laevigatus; assembly: GCA_018703685.1. Classification (NCBI taxonomy): domain Eukaryota; kingdom Metazoa; phylum Arthropoda; class Insecta; order Hemiptera; family Anthocoridae; genus Orius; species Orius laevigatus. Next base: position 14,258 of record JAGWEN010001040.1, read on the forward strand.
GTTCGAATTGTGGGCGCTAAGGTGCGGGCGTTGTTGCCCTCAAGACACGACTGCTATGACGGCTTAGTCTACACGTTTCGCCTTTAAAACTTTAACTTTCTCTAACTCGAAACCGCCATTTTGGAAAGGGAGAAGGAAACCTTGCCTATAGGGCATGACTTTGCCATGTTGTGGGTTTTTGTGAGAAACCTTAAAATATTATCTTGAAAATGACGGGCCAGGGGGAAATGGGGGGAAGGTGGGAGAGAGTCGAGGCGGTGATTCTACTCTTCTACGATTCCCCCAGCCACCAAAAACATTCATCACCTCTCAACCACATTCTCCCACTCTCCTATCACCTCCCCTACCATCCCCCACTCCTCCAACACGTCCCCATCACCCCTATTTTCCAACATCAATCGTAACCTTTAATTAGTAATCTTTAATCCTGTAATCTACCCTCCCCCTAACATCCCCCAATAACCTACCATCCCCCACTATTCCTAACCTCCCCCAATAACCCCCTCTCCTCCACTGCCCCTAACCTCCAACAATAACCTACCATCCCTCACTGCCCCAACCATCTCCCACAGCCCCTAACCTCCCCCAATAACCCTACAATCCCTCACTGCCGCTAACCTTCCCCCATCACCCACTGCCCCTAACCTTAACTTTTTTTTTTAACTTTTTTGTTTATTTATTTTAATTTAACCTTTCTTTGATATATAGAATAAAATACGAAGGTGTGGAGTCTTTTGTAAAATAGTTGATCGATGCATGTTAACGATTAAATAATCGAACTGAGCGCAAAAGAAGAGAATTTCAATTATAGCCATAAAAAATTCAAAACTTTTCCAACTCGACATCCCATTCGCCTTCGAGTCTGACCCAAAGCCTCTCACCGATTACATTCCATTAAAATTTTTAGGAATTCTCAAAGATTTAATAATTGAGAAGTCTCCGATTTATTTTCCAAGCCAACAAAAAAGTGTTTAAAATCATTAATTATTTTCTCGTTTTTGTTTGAAGTAATCAAGGGTCACGAAAGGAAATTGTTTGTTGCATTTTATATTTATTCACTTTAATGAACCTGTAATTCCAACGTCATACAACTTCTTGGGCATTTTCTGCAACTCCCTATTTTATTGCAGAAGCATTTTTGAGCGGAAACGATCATGAACGGCCAACCCACATTAAAGGTTTGTTTAGACTTTATTTTAAAGTTTTAAATAATTATAATTTTCTTTCTGATCTGCGCCCAGCACTTTTCTGAGTCAATAGATCGCAGCACATTCTGCCCCAAAAGTTTTTTCCTCGTTTTGGGCACTAAAAATGGTCCGATTTTTTTTTCTGAAAAGCGCATTCTCTTTGATTTGGAAAACTCTAGACTGATCTGAGAGCACTTTTTCCGAAAAAAATTTTCTTCCGGAAAATCGGGAAACGAATTTTCCGGGAAAACTTTAAAAAAAAAAAAAACCAAGTACACGTTTTGTAGGGTACGACGAGCTGTTTCCAAATCTGTTATTAATTTCAAAATCGGTTAAAAAACGGCGACGTAATCGCTGTCACAAGATTTAGACGGTGCGGGGAGTGGGGAGCGTGTGTGGTCGTAAATCAAGATTAGACGGAGATGACAGGTGCAAAGCATTTTTTGGTGTTCAATGGCCCTAGATTCTTTTCTTTCGAGTTTTTTCAAAAATATTACTTTTTATTAATTTTGCCTTCTCACATTCCGAAGGTTCCAGAAGCTTTCCGATCGTACAAGAGGTGGAAAAAAATTTTTTCCTCCAAAATGTAAATTTTTACTTGCATTTTGAATTTTAGACGATTCCGAACAAAGGTTCCCTGTCTCTCCTGAGTTGGGCGTAATCGTAATCATAATTACGATTAAGACTATATGTAGTATTTTAAATATGACGTAACCTATTTTTTTACGATTTTGAATTATAATCGCTAAGCGAGGATCTTTATGCAAAATAAAGAATTAATTTTATCAATCCATCAATAACACAGCTCTACAAAAAAAAAAAAAAAAAAAAAAAAATTTTTTTTTCGCGGCGAAAGGTTTTTTAGTATATTTTGATTCTTAGAAGATGATGAAGTATTATCACGATGATCCTTTTGCTTGAATTGACTCTATTTCGCTAGATAAGTAATTGCTTACAAAATTACCAAGAAAGTTATCAACAGGGGCGGACTGGCCCAGGGGGGGGGTGGACAGAACCCACCCGCGCCCCCCTGTAAATACATAAAGGCGGTGCCCCCCGGGTCAGTTTATTTATTTATTTTTTTTTTTTAAGCGTTATTTTTGCTCAGTGGCTCCCTAACTGGGGGGCGTAAGCTGGGGCTCAAGATTTTTATTGTGTGTGCAAGTATCCCCAAAAATTTGTCAAAAATCTCAAAATCAACATTTAAAAAGCCTAATTTTGGTCAAAAAACCTCGAAATCAACATTTATGATGCCCAATTTTCGTCTAAAAACCTCAAAATCAACATTTTTAAAGCCTAATTTTGGTAAAAAAAAACCTCGAAATCAACATTTAAGATGCCTAATTTTCGTCCAAAAACCTCATATTCAACTTACATTTATAAAGCCAAATTTTCGTCAAAAACCTCGAAATCAACATTTATAATTGCCTAATTTTCATCAAAAAACCTCAAAATCAACTTTAAATTGACAATTTTTTGTCAAAAACCTCAAAATCATGATGGTAAGAGCAAATATTTTTGTCAAAAATTCACAAAATCAACGTTTTAAGTGCAATTTCTTTTGTCAAAAAACCTAAAAATCAACTTTTTAAAACCCAAATTTCATCTAAAAACCTCAAAGTTAACATTCAAAACTTTAGGGGGGGGGGGGCAAAGGGTTTAATTTGTTTAAAAGGGGGGCGCACTGTGAAAAAGTTTGGGAACCTCTCTTTTTGCCTAATATATTTTTCTAAAAGCCAATTTTCTGTTAAAATTTTTTGCCCCCCCCCCCCAACCGGGGGCCCTCTTAACAGAAAACCCACCCACACCCTAAGGTCCCAGTCCGCCCCTGGTTATCAAGGTATGATGGGGGACTACTGCTGAAGCCTGAACGTTAATTAGGGATTGTCCTAATCAGACGTACAGAAAAAAAATGGACAAGAAGAGGTTTTGCTAAAAAAAATTTCCACTCTTATTTTAATTTTTTAAGGTAGATTTCTTTTCGAATAAAATATTAAATTTTCAACATGTTTTTTCATTCAAAAATAGATTACAATAAAGATAAAAAATCTAACTACCTAAAAATAGAAAAAGTTTTGAAGTAGTTATACCTATATAATTGAATTTATCTCAAAAACTAGAGCCGATTCGTCAAAAAGGGAATTACTAGGGGGGAGGTGGGGGAGAGTGGTGGAATGTGGGGACATAAAATTTTGTCACAATTAGGCCTCTTGCTTTATTTATAATAGGTACGCTTCCTGCTTCAAGTTCACGTATAATTTCAAAATTTTGTAAATATGTAAAATATATGTAATTTATTTGTTGATAATTCATCATCTTCAGCGCGGTCATCGATTGCTAAGCTCTTGACACAGTTTTTCATTATTTTATCGACTTTCTACAAGTATTAACCTTTTGAGTTATTCAATAATGGCTTACTTATTCACGAATCGAATTATTAATAAACAAATATCTTGGTAAACGTGAAATTATTGATAGGAAAAATTGATTTTTTAGAGAGATGATGAAAGCGCCGTTTTGGTCAGAAACGCTTATAAGAGATACGGTCCAAAATCTGTGATTCTCAGCGGACTCAACATGACCGTTAAAAAAGGCTCAATGTAATAAAAAAAAATTGTTTGAATTTAAAATATTTTAAATTATGATTCAGCTATGGGCTGTTGGGGCCTAGCGGATGCGGGAAAACGACGCTTTTGAACTGCGTGGTCGGTGTGAAACGATTGGATTCTGGGAGCATCAATCTTGCCGCCAAAGAGCGTACCCAAGTCGGATACATGCCACAGGTTTCCTCGTTTTAAATAGAATTCATCAACCGATTTGCCTTTTTCTAGGAAATATCGCTAAACGAAGAATGTACGATCCAAGAAGTGTATCATTTTTACGGCAAACTCTATGGAATAACGGAGAAAAAGATTGAAGAGATGGACAAACATTTGTCGTCTCTTTTGGAGCTACCGCCCTCCAGCAGAATGATATCGACATGCAGGTAGGCTATAAGATCGATTACAGCACTAGTACGTACTCAAAAAAAATCCAAACATCCCAATCCATCTGGAATGCCCAAACCAGTAAAACCGCTCAAAATACGCAAGCCAGCAAAACCTCCCAAACTGCCCAAACTACCTTGACCCAACGGTCCCCAAACTGCCTAAACTTTCTTATAGAGCGAACTGCCCAAAACAACCTAAACTGTCCCAACCACTTAAACGCCCAAACTGGCCATACCACCCAAACACCTAAACCTTGCAAACTGACCAAACTACCTTAACCTCCCGAACCGCCTAATACCTAAACCAACCGAACAGCCCAAACGGGTTCATTCCTCTAGCACACCTTTAGGCTTTAGCACTGAAAGCTCCCGCTACAACTTTGTGAAGGTTCATTATATTTTCCTCTTGTAACAACCAAGAGAAAGGAAATTCTTAATATTATGTAATCTAGGAACGCGGCAGCTTTCCGCCCCGCCAACAAAGCCCCCGATTGGTTCTCAGGGACCTGAGATAGCAGAACTTATAATACCGGGAGGTCCGGCGGGCCCATCTGCACCTATCGCTCATTATAATTCCCGGTTTTTCACTGATTTTTATTAACTGATTTTCATCAACTGTTTTTTTATTAGTAGGGGGGTGGTCTGAAAACCCTGTAAACAATGCCGCCAAGGGAGCTTTGAAAATGGGGGAAACACCAAATTACAGTCGGGGAAGTTGATACCACAACTTTCTTGCTGTAGAAGGATTTTTGCGACGCCTATGAAATATGGATTTCTTGTTTGTTTAGCGGTGGGCAAAAACGAAGGGTTTCTATGGCTGTGACGTTGCTGCACAATCCGAATTTTTTCATTTTGGACGAGCCAACTGTCGGCGTTGATCCGGTCCTGTCGAACAAGTGCGTACATAAAAATTCAATACATTTTAAATTTTTCTCTCTTCAGAATCTGGGAATACTTTACTGGTTTGGTCGAAGAAAAAGGTATCACTTTGATTGTTACCACTCATTATATCGAAGAAGCGAGATTCGCTGACCGAGTGAGTTTAGTTGATATTAGACCCTCAAATCAAAGCAATTGTATGGAGCATGCATAGACACAACTTCCTCTTATTTCTTCGAAATTCTTCATCATCGAATTTCGTCCAGGGCATCATTGTCGTCGTCTTCTTTTTCTTCTATTGCTTATTATCATCTTTCTCATTATGCCCCTTATTTTCTTCTTCATAGACGTTATTTATAACCAAATTTCCACGGTTTTTATCAGATCGGACTAATGAGAAAAGGTGTCATGGTCGCTGAAGATTCACCAGGGGCTCTACTCAAAACTTTCAACAGCGAAACCCTTGAAGGAGTCTTTTTCGAAATCAGTTATAAGCAAGACGCTGAAAAAGAGGTATTTTTATAAAAATGGAGTACACTAAAATGAATTTTAGGAGACCAAGTCGTACCCGAAATTGAATCCAAATGACCCGCCCTTCAGTCAAAATGAGAAATTCAAGTTTGAACGATTTCGTGCACATTTCATTAAGAATTTAAACTGGACCAAAAGGAATTTTACGTACGTTTTGATATTCAAGTCGAATGGTTATGAAATTGGATTTGTTTTAGGGTGACTGCTTTCGTTATTTTGTTGCCAGCAGTTCTTTTCGCTATAGTGACACAACTGAATTCGAGTGATGGATACCCGAGAGGTTTGAAGCCCTACGTGTACGTCAACGAAGAAGCCGATTGCGACAACACGACGAAAAAAGTGTGGAAGAAACCATGCGAGCCGAGCTATCCGCTTTCTTGCCGTTTCCTGACCAAAATCCGTCCATTTTATTCCCTGGTAATTTCCAAAATGAAGTTTTCTTATGTTTAATTGCGTGCAGTATGAAGTCGCTAACGTGAACAAAGGGATGGAAGAAGTCAAGAAAGGGAGAGCAGGAGGTGTCATCAGGTTCAACAGGAATTTCTCGATCCATCTAATGGGAAGGCTTCAAGATCAGGTTTCTGCACGAGATGTCGATATGGAAAACAGTTATGTCGACGCTTGGATGGACATGAGCGGTCAGTATTGCTTCAATTGGCAAATTTAACTTATTTTCTTCGCAGAATTTGGAATATCTATACGGACCGAAACCGACTTTTTAGACAAAATGGTCGACTTGTTACAAGATCTGTGCGAAGAATGCGACTATAACAGAAAAGTCGCTTCTGTTCCTATCAAAGCAAGTTTGGGAACACGTGCTGCTTAATAATAAACAATAATTTTAGGTTATAGAACACATACATGATTCGGGTGGTTTAATACAAAGTGTCATTGCTCCATATTTCGTTTCGTAAGTTCTTTTCGAATCTTGACGTCATCAAGCCTAATATGATTAACTGTAATATGAAAGATAGAAATGTTTTCCAATTATCTCAAATACAGTGATTCGGAGAAGGAAAATTAATAAAATAAAAATTGTAGAGAATTAAATTTCCTTTTGGAAAAAGGCATTGGATATTCTTCAGACGATTCTAAGAGATATTCCTCTGATAAATCAACATGGTTTTATGCAATTATCTCGAAAACTGAGACTCTAAAATGAAAACGTAATAAAATGAAACTTGTAGAGAATTGAATTTCCTTTCGCTTGGAGTTGTTGGATATACATTATAATTCATGTTGACATGGGTTATCTGGTAACTTAGCATGGTTTTTGCCGTTGTCTATCTTCGATGGCGCGATCCGAATGGAAATTTAATCCTCTACAACTCTTATTTTACTACTTTTTCTTCTCCGCATCACCGTATTTGAGATAATTCGAAAAACCTGCTTTCTTACATATCACAGTCGATCATATTAGGCCTGATGACGTCATGAGGAGGTTTGTGACCAGTGCAGCTGTTAGGTTTCATGTTTTAATAGGTTTCTAATTGGTTTTTTTAAAACTTTCAGGGTTACGTTTTACACGACGATGATGTTCACAGCGTCGACTATAATTCAGGAGCGTCTTTCAGGATCGTTTGAAAGAAGCAAAGTCGCCGGTATATTCATTTCCATCCTTTTATTGTATTCAATGTTTTTTTTCAGGCCTTACGACTTTTGAGATCCTCGCTTCTCAAGTTTCGATCGAGTTCATCGTGATTGTGATTCAAAATGTTTTGAGTTTTGTCATACTTTATGGGATCAACGACTTCCCTATGGCTGGAAGCGTTTCTTTAGCGGTTTTCATCATAGTACTCTCGCAGATTTTTGGATCAGTGTATGGTAAATATCACCATAGGAACATTGAAATTTCATTTTTATTATTTCAAAGGTTTACTTCTTGCTATTTTGATCCGAGAGGAGAAAAACGTGTCTTATTTCGGTGTGGGAACGATTTTGACACTCTTCTTACTCACAGGTATTCTACAGGGTCGATAACCAGCCGTTTGATTTGAAATTCGTTTTTAAGGCTTGATGTGGCCTCGAGAAGGACTTCATTGGACGCTTCAGTTCATTTCGTCTCTAATACCGACGACGTTGACAGCCGAGAGCTACCACAACGTGACGGTCAACGGTTGGGGTCTCATGCATCCTGGAGTCTACCTCGGAATCATCTCATCAATGATTGGCTCCGATGTTTTAATTTTAGTCAGCTATCTTTGCGTCAGGTTTAAATTTGGAAGCTTCTATTAAAATTGGAGATTGTACAGTAAAGACGATGATGGTCAAGGAATATAGTGTGTGACGTCACGAGACGTCATCACCCCTTGCTTCAAAAAAGTTTAATATCTTCAATCTCAAGAATGGCTTAACCGATTTTCATGTTTAACCCCTTTTTGGAAAGCTCTCCTTACTACAATCCACCAAATCCAATATTTTTGGAGTTAAGTCTAAAGCCCACCATTTTCGGGGCTCTCATCGTTTTTTCTACAAATTAAATATTGCTCAAAAACGTGATATTTTTGTAATCTTAGTTAATATTTCAATAGAATTCAATTAGGGATTTTGCAAATAGTTCATGTCAATATGAAGTTTAAATAAAATATCGTGATAAATATTTGAATTATTAAAAACTCTTTTTTGGAAATCACGCCTGAAGAATATAATTTATTTATGTGCTTATCGTCGGAAATAAAATCGACCGTCGCTTTTCCCTCTTAAAATAATGTCGATTTCAATTTAATAATAATAAGTGGACTTGCTTTAGGGCAGTAAAGAACGTTTGCCCTTTCAGAACGTCCGAGACCCTCTTGAGATCAACTTCGAAAATGGTGAGAATTTCGTTTATTTTATTTACGACTAATTAGTCGCAAAATGGTATTTTTATGTGATGAGGGTTGATAAGATTCGATTTTCGCACGAGTCCTGTCGAATGCGGTGAACCTAACGTGAACCTAAAGTGGACAATCTGATTTCTTAGCTTCCTGAGGACCGATCGACTTGAAGTTGGGCATAGTTCTTCTTTAATGAAATAAACGATCCCATAAAATTTCAAGTCGGGGACCTCTGTGGTGTAGTGGATAAGGTGATAGACTTATATTGTTTACATTCTTAATCCTCTACATCATGGGGGTCCTGGGTTCGATTCCCAGGCTGGGAAGGAATTTTGTTCCTCTAACTCAGCCCCTGGTTTGTTCTGGCTACTCATGATGAGTTAGCACTTTCCCCGGCGCCTAGGCCGTGTATACCCGGGCCGTATACCCCCCCCCCCTTGTGAAAATCGGTATCGATTAACACAATGAAAAAAAAAAAAAAAATTCAAGTCGATTGGTCACAAGGAAGCCGAGAAAAGTCAATTTTTGACTGCCCTACTGTAATTGGAATCCTAGGAGCACCTCCTCTCCCCGCACTAGGAAAGCAGTAATTAAATTTTGAATTCTATAGCTGAGAGAAGAAGGAAAGAATGCAGTCATGGTGCGGGACGCGTACAAACGGTACACGCCAAGAAGTGTCATACTGGATGGCTTAAATATGACCGTACAAGAAGGGTCGATGTATGTTTTTATAATTTCCGTGTATTTTATATCTAATTTTTCCAAGATATGGACTTCTGGGGCCGAGTGGTTGCGGGAAAACGACGCTTTTGAGCTGCATTATGGGAATGCGACTTTTAGATTCGGGCTCTATAACGCTCTCGTTACGCCGAAAGGTCGACTGCGGTTTCATGCCACAGGTTCCATTTAATGCAATTAAATCCGAATTTAACTTATTTTTTAAAGGAAATATCGTTAAACACGGAATTCACTATTAACGAGGTTTTTCATTTTTACGGAAGGATTTACGGAATAAACACGGAAGAAATCGACAAGAGGGGAGCAGAACTTGTCAAGTTTTTGGAACTACCACCCATGGAACGGATGATCGGAAACTGCAGGTCCTATGAATCCTCCTCTCACTCTCCCATCACCTTCCCAATCCTCCTCCTCTCACTACCCCATCACCTTCCCTACCCTCCTCCTCTCTCTCCCACACCTTCCCTACCCTCCTCCTCTCACTCTCCAATCTCATAATCTCTCCCTCTCTCTCCCATCATTTCCCGTAGTCTCCTTCTCCCACACTCTCATCACCTCTCCTAACAATTCCTTATTTTCAGTGGTGGTCAACAAAGGAGGATCTCTATGGCTGTGACTTTGATGCACGATCCCAAGCTACTCATACTAGATGAACCAACTGTCGGGGTCGACCCTCTACTTTCGAATAGGTAACCTCCCCAAATTCTTCAGTCATTGCATCTCCTTTTTCCAGCATCTGGGAGCATTTTATCAGCTTGGTAAACGAAAGAGGCAAAACCATCATCATAACTACGCATTACATAGAAGAAGCAAAGAGTTCGACGACAGTAAGTGGCTACTTGTTAGTGACATCCATTGACGCCTGTTCCAGATTGGCTTGATGAGGGGCGGTGTCCTTTTGGCGGAGGAACCTCCCGATGTATTGATTGAAAGATATCATTGTACGTCGCTGGAAGAAGTTTTTCTCAAGCTCAGTGAAAAACAAGAAGTCAAACAAGTTCAAGTAAGGTGCTTCCTTGAAACCTAAGCTAAACGTTGTCTTCAGGGTGCGAAACCGTATCCGACAGTGAGTCCGAACATCCCACCACTTCAAGAAGGACGTCAGTTTAACATGGAACGATTTAAAGCTCAGCTCATTAAAAACTTCAATTGGACCATAAGGAATTTACCGTAATGGCGTCATTAGTGATAGGATGGGGATGACCTTTTGTTTCAGCGTGACTGCTTTTGTGGTGTGCCTCCCGGCGATTTTGTTCAGCATCCTGTCTCAGATGACGTCGAAAGATGGAGGAGATTACCCGATAAATAATAAGCCGATAGGGTTCGTGAACGAGGAGACCGATTGTAGGAACACCACGATGGTCAAGTTGGCTCGAGCTTGCCCACCAACGGAGCTTTTTTCGTGCCGCTATATGAAAAAACTCGAAACTCTTTATACTTTGGTTTGTTGATAGATGCAGTTTAGGGCATCCCCCAGGCTGAAAGTCATTGCCTTAAGAATCATTCTTTCAGGAACCGTACGATTCTGTAGAAAGTGGAATACACGCTGTGAGAAAGAATAGAGCTGGAGGCGTATTATTGTTCGAAGCGAATTTTTCCATCTATCTCATGGAAAGGTTGAAAGAACAGTCGAGCAGTTCGTCGAAGGCTTTGGACCACAGTTGTGTCCAAGCTTGGATGGATATGAGCGGTAAAATGAGCAGTTTGAATCCAATGGTTTTACATTTTGATAGAATTTGGACATACGATTCGGACAGTTCGAGAGCTTGGATCGAGGATTATCGAATTTCTTCAGGATGTCTGTAGGGAATGTGGCTACGACCCGAAGATGGCAGCGATTCCCATTGATGTAAGAGGTTCCAAAGTTTTGTAAGAGGAGGATGCGTCCATTAATAGGGATATACAGTCAGCTTAAAAGGTCCACATTTAGTGCCCTTCGCTGGTTGGCTAATGGGTGTTCCATTTAGTAAAAACTCTCATTTTCAGTTTCAAACTCCGATTTTCAACTCAAGAGACGTAATGCAGTCAATAATGCCACCATATTTTGGATCGTAAGTTCATATATATTGAGGGCTTCTTAGTTTTTCTGTAGGGTCGCCTTTTATACCTCGATGATGTTGACATCGACATCAATCGTCATGGAAAGAGCGTCTGGTTTGTTCGAAAGAAGCCAAGCAGCAGGTAGAAAGTTAAATTACGTTTACCGAAATAAAATCGATTTCAGGCCTTACCATGACTGAAATAATAATGGCCCAAGTCGTCATCCAGCTATTTGTCGTCACTCTTCAAAACATAATGAGCTTTTCACTTCTTTATGGGGTTTATTCGTATCCTATGAACGGGAGCTTGTCTTTATGCATCTTTTTAATCTACCTGATGGAAATTTGCGGAATGTCTTATGGTAAAATATGTTGCGGAGAACCAAGGTCTGTTATCAAGTTATCAGTAAGATCTAGCATGCACCTTTTAGGGAGAACCGATGGATGGCAACACTTTAAGGACATACTCTATTCACAGTGATACGCCTCGGCTTCATCCTTCGGTCCTATTCTGGACTGAAGCAAATAGAGTATAAAGTGTCGCTATCCAAAGGTGCTAGAAGATCTTGCTGATAACTCGTGATAACCAGATTTGATATAGGTTGGGCTTTCTTGGCTCCAATACACAACAAATAGAAGTATATGATTTTGTTTTTTTAGGGTTCTTGCTTGCTGTCGTTATACATGTTGAAAAGAATGTCGCATATGCAGGGGTGTTTACGATTCTGTCTCTCTTTATGCTGACAGGTTAAACTTCAAGATTGAAATATTGTTAATTTACTGTTTATTTAGGGACGTCTTGGCCTACGGAAGCACTACACTGGGTAATACAACCGTACTCGATGCTTGTCCCTGTTACTTTGACGTCAAAAGGATACTACAACGTTGCTCTTCGCGGATGGGGCATATCAACGTATGGGGTCTACATGGGCATCGTATCGTCCGTCGTGGGCATTTTCGTCTTCATGATCTTAAGCTGGCTAGCGGTCAAGTTTAAGTTTGGAAGCTTCGACTAAAATGTAGATTATACGTAGAAAGGGATCGAGGATTCCATCCACCTTCGTTATGCTTCACACAATTTATGATTATTTTGCTTGTATTTTTGTATACAATACAGAATTTTATTAGTCTTTCTATAACCTTTGGATGATTTAGGGGTTTAAAAATAAGATCCCCATTAAAAAAATGTTTTTTATTATATTTTTTTCAATACAAAAAATATCACAGAAGCAGGTAAAAATACAAAACATACAAAAATATTTAAGTATTTACAGATTTATTTTATTCCACATTACAGAAAAATCGAAAACTAAAAAAAAAAAAATTGAAAACATACAAACACTAAACCTGACTAGATCTACAAGTCAAGGAGTTAGGTAGAGGGGGAAAATAATAACTAATAAGGAATAAAATAATAATTTAAGATACGAGAACTTACCATACCCGAGGTTAAAATTACAAAGGGGAAAAATAAAAGAAAGACACTTAAAAAATGAAAAAAATAAAAGTTCACTTGTGAAAAGTTATTTTTGTTCACTCCATTTTAATTCCAGAACTGAGAGGGAGATCCTTATTTAAACCTGGATGTAATACAAAAATATTAAAATCAATAGTACAATTTCTTCGAAACTAATATTTAAATACAGAAATAGATATTTTAGTTTACAAAATCAGTCATTCAAGCGTAAATCAAGATGGCGGTAAGAAAACCTTTGTTTGAGGTTACGAATTCACAGGTTCATGCTTAGGCTTTACATTATTGGGGAGGAAGAAAATAAGTCAAAAAATTTTAATTGTTTTTATAGGCGTTTTATAATCAGAAAGTAGCATATATTAGAAAATAAATGGCCAGGAATTTCGTTTATCAGATACTGAGACGATTGAACCAATAGCAATCCTCACAAATGGAGATCAAACGAACAAGCTGCCCGATAGTGTATTTTGGCTTTGGAGCTCATACAGCCACACTCCGCTGAGTATTTCACGCTCAGGGCCATATTAGACCTTAACGTTCCTTTGTCTAGGATGAGAAAACTAGGGTGGGAAATCTAAAAGCCTACTACCTATTAAGAAAAGAGGAATACTGTTGTATCATAAATCGATGTATCGATAGTAGTAAGGTCGTCCGGTAGCCTCCCACTTCTATACTTTCCCCCGGCCACGGATGACGCTTGTCTTAGCAGAATTATACATTAAAACCACATTCAAGTGTTAAAAGAGACTTTTATTTAAACCGAACCTTAAAAAGGACACAACAAATACCAAGGAGCTTAGAATACAGCTGGATTTATTGTTAGGAAAATCCGTTGTAGTGTATGCATAAATGCTCTGGAAAATGTAGATGATGACAGCCCACAGGCTTCTCTGATCACAATGTTTTCTTAATTAAGCTGTCATGTGTTGGACCAGTCATTTGAAGACGGAAATTATTGGACTCCTATGTAAAAATAAGACTTGTCCATGCAGCAAATAATGTTACATTATCTTCACAACAAAAATTTTTGAGACAACAAAACTAAAAAAACAACCTTGTTCCTTGGACAGTAAAATATCTACATCTTAGAGCGGAGGAGTTTATTGAACGTCTCGAGTTCTTGTTTCTTGCGGAGAATGTGACGGATGAGAAGAAGAAAATTACTAAGCTGGTGGCTGCCCTCTTCCCTGACAATCTTACTGACGTTAAGTTTGAAAAAGTCGTCAAGGCGTTTTGTTCTGCTTTTTCGTCAAATAAAACGCAGGCCAAGGCTCGCTTCGAGTTTTCGACAATGAAGGAACCTCCATTATGCAGAGACGGCATAACTTTGCCAAGGATTGCAGCATGCTTCCCAATTTCTGTCGTCTGGGCCATCAAAAGAATTAGAATACGAATTCAAGAATAAACAAGAGCGAAGAAAGAATAGGGGACAAGTAGGTAACCTAACCTAACCTAACCTAACCTAACCCCCCCCCTTCAGCTCTTAAAATAACCTTTAACCTTTTAATTTTATTTTTAGATGTCATTATGTATGGAAACAGTTTCTACCCTGGAATCAGACCAGGAGATAGAGGAAGTAGCAGAGACCCAAACACCGAAGAAGAGGAAAGTGAATCAGAAACGGAATCGGAAGGCATCGGACCCATTTCCCATGACTATGTTCAGAACGATACTACAGCTGGCACTTCACGACCGAGAACCACGTATTATTCCAAAGATGCTGTCAACGATGATGATGAAAGTTGTACCAATGGGACCGACACTGCTGACAATTTGGCAATCGATCCATGGAGCGATTATGAAGTAGGCGAGTAATTCAAAACGTTTCTACCGCAAAGAATATCAGATGAGAGCACGAACCAGGACCTCAAACAGTTCAAGGCGAGTTATCTTAAATATTTCTACCCCAGAAACTCATACAGAACGACAACTTCAAAAAAAGTTTTCAAAGAACAAAAACTTCAACGCAGCGACATGACAAGAGCGAAATTTTTCTATAAAAAATTATTCAACTTCAACGTGTTCACTTCAAAGTGCTATTCAACTTCAACAATTTTTAGAATTTGTAAAGAACACGGGCAGACAGGTACCAAACCCCGCAGAAGCATCATAGATCGAGTAGATTCTTTTGATAAAAAGCAATAAGGAGAAAAATTCTTGACAAAATGCTTGAAGCGGTGAACGCAGATTTTAAGAACGCCAATTTGGAAGATTATCAAAGATTTAAAATTTAAACTTGCTATCTGGAAAGTCAGAAGAAGCTAAGGAGCTTATGTCGTCAAAAAAAGACTCTATATATAGAAAACTTAATCACAAAAATAATGAGTTAAAAACATCAAGGACTATTATTATTAAAATTTAAATTTGAAAAACGAGGAAGAGATTCTGTTCTCTTAAAACGTGAGGGCCTTATTTCATGGGGGAGAAAATATTTGAGAACCATCAGAAAATATCGGGAAGAGAAAAGGACGATATACTACTTGGACGAAACTTGGATAAACGCTGGACACACACAATCATGTGTATGGACTTCGAAAGATATTGTATATGAAGAAGACTCACTAAAATTAGAACTTTTGAATTTGGCGAAAAAAATTCAAACCGGACAACTCATAGTGGACCACGAACTTGCCACCACTACATAAGGAGCGCGAAGATCAAGAAAGGAATATAAGCAAAAGGTTTTTTTTTTGTTACCATTTTAGCGGAATATATAAAAAAAAATAAAAAAAAATAAAATAAAATAAAATAAAAAAATAAATAAATAAAAAATAAAAAATAAAAAATAACGACTGCGGGGTTTGGCTTGGCGTTACAACGTTAAGACTTACAATTTAAAAAAGAAATATCGTTACTACATAAAAGCGAAGCTAACATCAACTTATGCTACACAAGCATCATCAAGGGATCACTTTTCGCTTAAGACCCTTAAAAAAGCTGGCGAAACCGGTTATGCCAACTCGTTTGAATAGGCTTAGTTTGAGTCTCCTGAACTGGAGCGCTCTGGTGGATTTAGTTCAAGAATCGAGACTTCGCCCCCTCTCCCTAAAGCAAAGAATAACGCTTGACGCTTACAGTCCACGGATTATTAACAACGAAAAACTCAGTAAAAATGTCCAAAGAAGTTCAAATTTTCTGCGGTTTTAAACCCATCATCTTTACTCCCAAGTATAGATCATCAATGCTAAAAGGTATGTGTAATTTATATTATTTATTTTATTCGAATCATTGAGGACGTTGTTGGGCCAACCTCCATAAGCGAAACGAGTGTTTTGAGGTGACTTTAGCTTTTTACAAATTTTTCCTCTATTACCAAAGATTTGGGGAATTGATTAACACCAAATTTAAGTCCATTATAAACTCGCTACAGAATTAGTTTATGAGTTTGTGACAGTTAACCTGGCAGTTAACTTAGGGATGTCAGAATAAGAATAAGCGCGAGGAGATGACCAAAACCAAAGTTGTGAATTGTGGGTTAGTCATAAAGCCGGAACACCCATGGCTCTGTTGCAGCCCTGACGGCGAGATCAAATGCCCTATCACTTGTAGAAGCACACCGATAATAAATGAGAATGGCTTCTGCAGTTTAAAGTACTTGAATCGTGTCGGCGATGGTACCCTCGAACTGAAGAAGTCTCATATTTATTATACACAATGTCAAGTTCAATTGTACTGTTGCAATTTATACTGGCTGTTTTAACGGCTGAGGAGGTAAACGCCGTTCTTGGGGGCCTCCAAGATGAGAGTGCCCTCTTGGCTGAGATCGATCGAATCGAATTGTGAGTTTGCTCATTTTCGTTTATGCTAAGGTAATTATTCATCTGTTTTCTCGCCATAGCTCTGAGGGAATGGCTGTAGTCGTCGCAGAGGAAGAAAAAGTGGAAGAAAGAGAAGAACACATAGATTCGTCCATTCTCGAGGACGAAATGCTAGAAAGGTTGATGCAGGGGCACAAGCTTCAGACCTGTGTCCAGATAGGACATGCAGTCGTCGCAGAGGAAGAAAAAGTGGAAGAAAGAGAAGGACACATAGATTCGTCCATTCTCGAGGACGAAATGCTAGAAAGGTTAATGCAGGGGCACAAGCTTCAGACCTGTGTCCAGATAGGACTGCATGTCCTATCAAATAAGATAACAGGGAAGAAAAACAACAACAAGAACTAATTTTCATAATACATCTTCACACGAGAAGTGACCTCTTGAAGAAAGATCTTAAACGGAACGAATTCTTCAGAAGAGGCATAAATGTTCGCCATTTGGTTTAAGCACAGCAGTACATCTTCACAAGGGAAGATGCAAATGTTAATAGACACAGACGAACCTAAGAAGGAAGTCTAGACTACGCAGTAAGCGAAAAGATCAAGAGATGACTACTAGCTCGCTCTATGTACATCCGTTCACCCCCGAGACTGAGCGAGGGGATGTGTAACAGGGCTTAAGGCGCAATAGTATGCAATCCATCGTGCATCCCTTGATAAGTCCCATAAGGGCTCAGCATCCCCTCTTAAGACGGAGCTAAAACAAAAAACTCATAATTTTGACGATGTTATTTATTCTTGGTTTTTGTTATTTATGTATATATGTATGTTGACGAGACCTTTACCACCCCGTGTTACCGACGAAAAGACATGATAAACTTTTCTTCGCACTGTGTAACTACTGCGTAGAGGTGCAAAACGAGAACCCCTGCACGCACAACGACAGGGAAAGAGTACTACCAGGCTGGAAGTGACCCTCCCTAGGATCGCCGCGACACTTCCTGGACTAGTCGCGGAAATTTACCATTTGGACAAGGGGAAGGCCCTCTACACCCTGACAGATTTGGGGTTAAATGAAAAGGTGTCAAAAGCTTGGTTGACTCCTTTGATTGCTTCTCTGATTCCATTTCATCTGTGCAGTGTCCTAATGGACGATGTGATCAACCCGATCGAGCCCGAAAACCCTATTAATTATCCAACGATCTACGTAGATGATGAGTGTAGACGTTTTCTAGGCGGATCCTACAACGATCTAGACCGTGTGAACGGGTTAATTAAGGGGGGGTTCGAAAAAAATTTTTCGTCCAGTTAAACGCTACAAGCGGCTACGGTGAGAACCTTTCGGAAGAAATCTGTCGGAAGAAAAAGGAACCAATCGAAATCTGTGTCAAGCTATAAGTTTTCGTTTCGAAGAAGTAAGAGCGAGATAGAGGGGATTAAAGTGAGAGAGAACTGAGAAGGGCGTTCAAGGTCACAGTTTCACCCTCTTATCGCATTTCGACATCTAAATTTTAAGTTTCTGTATCCGAGGCCCGTTTTTTTCACACACGTGACGCCGTTTTTACAACCTTTTTTTTTGTAATTTCCAAAAATTGCTTTTAGCGGATTCCCGTAGGAAAGTAGGCTATTTTTATTTTATAATTTTGAATTTATACTCGGTTAAAAAAAATAGTTACCTAAAAATAAATAGTTACTTAAAAATTAAATACAATTTTATAACACAGAAGAGTATCATCGAGATATCTGATCGAAGACGATTTTTTCTCCCCGACATTGTTCTTATTTTTTTAACAACCTAACAAAAAAGTCCCCTACCGAAATCCGTAGGGAAAAGTGTCTAGAGCGTTTTTAAGGTGATTTTTTTCGTTTTTTCTGCAATATCTCGAACACCGTTAGTCGTAGGTGAAATAATTTTTAGTACAAAATTAAAGTTAATTAAATTTTCTATAATTTTGAGCTAATATGATTTTTTCTAGGACTAAACGTTTCTGAGCTACGAGGTCGGAAAAAAAAAACGGGGTTTCTATTTTGACCTCTTAAGGACAGAAGACGTCATTTAATCAAAAAAGTGTACTTAATAAAAATTGTAGAGAATGTAATTACCTTTAAAAAACGACTCTCAAAAAGCAATTAACGATCAATAGGCAGGGGTGGGGGTAAATTTCAAAAAATTTCATTCAAAAATTGAAATTTCAAAACATTTCATAAAAACAAAATTAAAGAGTATTAAATTGCTGGGAATCGATTACGCCGATGCGAAAGTTGTTTAAAATTTAAATTCGTAAAACGCCAGAAGCGGATCGAGGAATTTGCCGGGAGGGGGGAGGGTTCACTAAAAATCACATCCCCTCGGTAGTCCGATTTGAAAATTTCCTTCGAGGATCGGTGCAACCAACTAAAATAAGCTTCCCTGCCAAATTTCAGCCCGGTCGCGTCTGTAGTTTGTCCGGTAGTACGTTTTTTCTACCCCCCGTGGGAATAATTTTTAGAGATCTCCGCTCCCAGTTGTCCGATTTGAAAATTTCCTTCGATGAACGGTGCTACCAACTAAAATAAGCTTCTCTGCCAAATTTCAGCCCTGTCGCATTAGTAGTTTGTCTGGTATAACGCTTTTTCTTTGGTCAGTACATAAATGAGTTTACCCCTTATTGGGTTTACTAATAAAAACATTTTTTCATTCAAATCGTTTTATCACAATGAATTGCGCAAAAGATTAGAAAAATAAAGATTTTATAAGTAAAAAATAAAAAAAATAGATGAGGGAAAAACAAAAAATCCCCGTCTCAGTAAAAGGGCAACACTGTTTATAAAAAGAAAGATTCTTATGGGGTGTTCACTTCGCCTCAGCTGTACACGACGCGAGCGCCGTGGGAAAAGGCTGAAGTTTTGAGGACCCCTCTAAAGCGCGCCTTTTGGGAAACCAACAAGACGAGCAAACACACATAAAATAAAGAAAATATACCTCTCGCAGCCAATTCATTTCACCTACCCCCATCCTTAAGTAATCCTGGTGGATAAGTAATTAATTATGAGCATCAAGAGATACATGCATTGCGCTGACAATTCTCAGAGATGCCGAAGGTTAAGCGACCACAATGCGATCCGTTTTATGAGGCTGTAAGTAAATTTTTGGTTGTTTATGTTCATATTCTTAATAATTCAATGTAACATTCAGAGGACGAGAGCCATTAAGATAAGGTTCCACCGTGACGTGAAGGCGATAAGTGATGCTGAAGTTTATCGCAGAAGAGGAAACTGTGAGCTTTTTATGATGTATTTTTTTTTTTAATTTGTCTGTATTGGTTTGAAAAAAAAATTTTTTTTCTTTAATTCTGTTGTACACTGTATTTTTATTTTTTATTTTGGACCCTTAGCGTGAGAGGGAAAGATACGAGCAAAAACAACATATTATTGATTTTTTTTTCTTTCCTCCTTCTATTCTCATTTCGACTCGTCTTGTGAAGACAAGCTATGGAAGATAAGGCCATTGATCGACATCGTGAAGAAAAATATTATGAACAACTTCCAACCTCGCCGAAACCTAGATTATGACGAAGCGATGATCCGCTACTTCGGTCGTCATGGGAGCAAACAGTTCATAAAAGGCAAGCCATTGAGGTATGGATACAATGTGTGGTCTATAAACTCGTCGGATGGTTACCTTGCCAACTTTGAAATTTATCAAGGAAAGAGTGTCAAATTGTCTCTGAGGGTCGCGGTCGCCTTAGTTGTTTATGTTCAAATTCTTAATAATTCAATGTAACATTCAGAGAGCGAGAGCGGTTATAAGAGCGAACCAATTAACGGGAGATGGGGGGCCGGCGAAGTCTGCAAACAACACCTTATTGGATATAATGGGGGAGACAGTGGTCTCTTTAAGATTGGGTAGTCGTTCAATCAGCCATAAGTTGTTTGTAATAAGGGAACTTAATCATCAAGTAATATTGGGTACAGATTTTTTCCATAAGTTACTGGTGGATGAATGGAGGATGAATTGAAGAGTAAAGATACTTGTGTGGCCGTCGACGGGACATGGCAAAAAAGAGGCCATTCCTCCCTAAATGGCGTTGTTGCGGCCACCAGCGCCACAAGTGGCAAGGTGGTTGACGTCGAGGTGATATCCAAGTATTGCCGCTGCCCAGAGAGGCTGAAAAGTCAGCACTTGGATACATGCACGGCAAATTTTCTTGGAACTAGTGGGCAAATGGAAGTTTTTGGAGCCAAGCAAATCTTCTCCCGATCTGTCGAGAAGTATGGAGTTCGCTACACTTCATATTTGGGCGACGGTGATAGTAAAGGTAACTAGTATGTCATTGATTTATCTTGATAATAATTTTACTGTTTTAGGGTTCCTTGCAGTCCAGGAAATGGCTCCCTATGGAGAAACCACCATTACAAAGGAAGAATGTGTTGGACATGTCCAAAAAAGAATGGGGACGAGATTGAGGAAACTTGTCGAAAGCATGAAGGGGAAGAAACTTGCCGATAAAAAGCCCATCGGTGGGTCCAAGAATCGCCTGACAAAGGAAAATATGGGCCTAATTCAATCTTATTATGGGCTTGCAATAAGGAGAAATACAGGCGACCTTCTAGAAATGAAGAAAGCAGTGTGGTCGATTTTCTTCCATCTGATTTCGACCAACGACAATCCGAAGCATGGTCTTTGCCACGAAAGTTGGTGCAAGTACAAGAGCACCGAAAATTATGACCACAAAGATCATAATCATATATTGGAATTAGTCATGAACGAAACGAAGCCAATCTTTTCAGATTTGGCTGAAGAAAAACTCTTAGAAAAGTGCTTGTTGGGTAGGACACAGAACCCCAACGAGTCCTTCAACAATGTTGTATGGAAAAGAATACCAAAAAATACATTTGTAATGATTGCAACATTACAATTCGGTGTGCATGATGCAGTGTTATGCTTCAATGATGGGAACAGAGGAAGGTAAAACTTCATTTCTATTTTTATATATATTTTATCCTAACATGACTGCTTTTAGATGCGAATTATTTCTCAGATGAGAATTAGCCCTGGTGCCTTTTTTGTGAAAGAAATGGAGAGAAGAGATGTAATGAGAAAAAAGAAGCCGAGAAAAACTTCGAAGAAATAGAAAAAAAGGCTCGAGAAAGCCGGATCGAGCTAAGAGAGGCTCGAAGATATGTATGAAGCCGAAGAAAGCGAACCTTCGTACTCAGGAGGAGCTTTTTAATGTACAAATAAATGTTAAAAACAGTTAATTTGTTGTTTATTGTCTTCAGTAACCCAAAAATGGTTCAATTTTACTAAGGATAGATGAAATAACGAGTTCGGATTTTTTCACCATGAAATTTTTTTTACTGACTTCTAATCATCAGATGTTCATAAATTTAGCATGGTTGGATTCAGAAATGGTTATAGTTTAATAAAAATAAAAAAATTAATTTTTTGCTCCCAAAAATTTTTTTTCACCATGAAATTTTTTTTCAAAAATTTTTTTCACCGACTTCTTATCATCAGATGTTCATAAAATTAGCATGGTTGGATTCAGAAATGGTTATATTTTAATAAAAAAAAAAAAATAATAAAAAAAATTGATTTTTTGACCCCAAAAAATCTTCGAGTGGATATGTACATCCGTTCACCCCCGAGACTGAGCGAGGGGATGGAAGTCTACCTTCAGATGCCGTCCTGAATGGTCTCAAAGCGGGAGTTCGGAGTCTTCTTCCTTTTTGTTTAAAATCATTTGAAATCCAATAACTATGACAAATGTGATAACCGTGACGCCAAGTTCACTATGTCAAAAATGGCTTCCATAACAAGCCATACAAGTGCAAAGTCTGTGAGAAAAAATGCACTGCTAGACTGAAGACGAGTTACCCGGAATACAAGCTTACAGAACCAAAAATCTGCAAAATGAAGTAAATATCCAGACCGCTCAAATAAATGCTGTTGCCGATTTGACAAAAATTGTCAACCCGATAAATTGCCAAACGAAGAAGAGAATAAATCACGTTCAAAATAGAAAATTACACTGTCTCTGATAATCTTCAGACGAGAAGATCAAGAACGGAATATGAGCAAAAGGTCTCGTAAAGACATAAAAAGAAATATCGCTACTACATAAAAGCGAAGATAACAGTAGAGAAAGAGGGATTGATTGACAAGGGCATCAGTGTCATATGCCCATTATTAAATCCACAGCCTCAGGAAAAGCTCTCTTTATCTTCTACGACTTCAAATATCGTCAAGAAGACAGATTACCGGACGGAACCACCCTACATGTTCCGAATCTCTGCATTTCCCAACTACGTTACCATGATTGCATGGACGTAGAAGTCGATGTGTGCCGCGTATGCGGAATTCGCGAGCATGTTTTTTACGATTAAGATAAAGACATTGCTCAAGAATTCACCAAGTATGTGACCGCGATAAAAGGCAACATTTTCGATAAGATAGTTGTTATTGCACACAACTCCCAAGGGTACGACGGGCTCTTCATTCTCTCCGCACTAACAGCATTAGGCCATGCACCAAAACCAATGTTTAGGGGGGCAAAAATTTTACAAATAACACTCGGGGACAATGACGACGAGGAGGCGGCGGAGAATGTAGAGGTTAAGAATAGACGTAGAAGGAGGAAAGAAAAAAAGATCAATAATAACATTACCTTCTTAGATAGCCTAGCGTTTTTTCCTCTCCCACTCTCCCAACTGTCGTCTGCGTTTGGGGTTCCCGCTGTAAAGGGCACATTCCCATACCTTTTTAATACCAAATCAAATATGGGGAGAAATCCTGTCCCCGTCCCTGGCCCCTCTTTCTATGCCGTCGACAACATGCCAGTCAAAGAGTTTAACAAATTCCAAAACTGGTACGCTGAGAGGGTTGCGAGCGGTGTACCGTTCATATTTGATGATGAAATCATCAAGTACTGTAGGACAGACGTTGAAGTCTTAAGACAGGCATGCTTAAAGTTTAGGACCCTTTTTTTGGAATTGACCGATGTAGACCCATTTATGGATAGTATGACTATCGCATCAGCTTGCAATCGCGTCTTTAGACGTAACCATCTTAAAGCCGATACCGTAGGAATAATACCACCTAACGGGTATAGGCTTGGACAAAACCAGTCGAAAATTGCTCTGAAATGGTTATACTGGGTCAAGTACGATGAAAGGGTTCGTCTTCATAATGCCGGCCACGGTAGCGAATATTTCGTTCCCGAAATAGGGCTTTACGTTGATGGCTACCTAGCACCTGCCCCCTCGTCGACCGATGTCGACGGTCTCACCTCTAAGCCACCATCTCGTGGCACAATCTACCAATTTCACGGATGCTTTTATCACGGCTGCGTTAATTGTCAAAGGTCAAACAGAAGTAGAAAAATATACCCAAAATCCAGCGTGACCTTAGACAGCTACGAAGCATCGTACCCGTTCGATGCAGCGAAGAAGGCAGGAGCGAAGGACATGTGGAAGGAATGTACGAAGTATGTTCAAGTTTCGATGAATCCTGTGATGCACCACAAAGAATTACACATAGCGAGGCAGATCCTACAATACATGGAATCTATAGTAAAAAACAGCCCAGGAGCCCACGAGAAGGTCTTGTGGAACAAATCGTCAATTGGATGGCGGAACACATAGTTGTTCCAGATCACAATATAACCCAGACAGATTTATGGCTTAAATCGTCGTACAAATACATAACTGCAAGACATCCAGACTACCAAAACGCTCTAACAATACATCGCACGATCCTATCAAAAAAATCAATGATACCACTACAACAATATGTAAAAAAGGCAAAAGATTTACGAGGAAACTCTAGCCAACGAAGCCAAGATAAAAGCATCTGGCTACCAACTTAAGACTATATGGGAATGCGAATTCGGGAAATTTATGGTCACCGACGGCCTGTATAAATATTACGCCAGAATTCTAGTCGACGACCTGTCTGAGCAGGAGGCTCTCCAGCCTCGGGACGCTTTATACGGAGGCAGGACTGAGACTATGGGGGCATACCACAAAGTAGAGGGGGGTTCCAAAATCCGTTATGTGGATATATGTTGGTATGACTGTCGGGCGCGCCGGCGAAAGCGCCCGTACAGGGAGAAGGATACACTCTAGACAACGTTTTTCAACAGTTTACGATTCACGATTACTTTCTGTTAACGATTTAAGAATTATAATTAACGATTTAATATTGTAAAATAAACGAATTGATCTCATTTAGTTCTATTTCTAAACAACACCCCAACATATATGCTCTCTATATCCGTATATATGTAAGTACGGTGCATACCCTATTAACCATCCAACGATCTACGTAGGAGATAATGAGTGTAGACGTTTTCTAGGCGGATCCTACAACGATCTAGACCGTGTGAACGGGTTAATTAAATGCACCGTCTTACCCCCGAGAGACCTTTACCATCCTGTGTTACCGACGAAAAGACATGGTAAACTTTTCTTCGCACTGTGTAACTACTGCGAGAACAAAACGAGAACCCCAGCACGCAAAACAGGGAAAGAGTACTGAGCGGTACATGGGTCGCAGACGAGCTGAACGTAGCTCTAAGGAAAGGGTACCGAATACAAAAAATTTATGACCTTTGGCAGTACGAGATGCTGACGTACTGCCAGGCTACGGGGACAAAGGGTTTATTTTACGATTACATTAATCTGTTTCTACGTATCAAGGCGGAGAATTCAGGGTATCCTCCGGAGACAGACCTCAATGACGAGTCGGCAAAACAGGGCTACAGGACCGCATTTGAGATCAGGAAAGGTATTAAACTGAATGCTGACAACATAGCATTCAACCCTGCTTTAAGATTCATCTCTAAGCTCTGCCTGAACAGTCTTTGGGGGAAACTTGCACAGAGAGATGATTTTAGTCAGAGCGAAATAGTGAAGGACCCTGCAGCATTCCACAGTTTTTTCGACAACCCCAACATACAAGTTACACAAACCAACATCCTAAACACTATAACAGATTCAATGCTAGTACAATATAAATATTTAGAACTGGACCTCTCTTTACACATATTGTATCGAGGCACTGAAAATTAGGTCGAAAATGGTCCCAGGTTAGCCTCCATTTATGTACTTTCCCCATTTCCCCAAATTTAAATTTAATTTAACGTCAAGAGAAAAAAAAGAAAATAAAAAAGAAAGAAAAAATCGCCGAATTCTTCATTACTCCAATCCCTCTGACGATCCTAACGGTCAAGAGGTTCTCATGTTAGAAGTAATTCAAATGTAAACGTAGTTCTCGCTGCATACACAACAGCCCTCGCACGATTAGGACTTTACCAATTTTTAGACGTGCTAGGCACAGATTGCATGAACTGAACTGAACCATGAATATGGTAGTGCTTGGTAAAATTAAAAATTTCAAAAAACCTAATGTCATCAAACAAAATATTAATAAAAAATTAAATAAAAACTTTTTCTTTAAAACTTCGTTAAAACCAAAGTCAAATAAATCTATGCAAAAAAAGCTTCCTTGTATTTTTAACATAAATAATAAATGTAAATCTTTTAGATGCAATTTCGCTCATAATTTTGACGATGTTATTATTTGTAATTGTTCCAATGTTAAAAAAATTTAATACGATATTTAAGAAATATCGTTACTACATAAAAGCGAAGCTAACATGAACTTATGCCACACAAGCATCATCAAGGGATCACTTTTCGCTTAAGACCCTTAAAAAAGCTGGCGAAACCGGTTATGCCAACTCGTTTGAATGGCTTAGTTTGAAGTCTCCTGAACTGGAGCGCTCTGGTGGATTTAGTTCAAGATCGAGACTTCGCCCCCTCTCCTAAAGCAAAGACTAACGCTTGACGCTTACAGTCCACGGATTATTAGCACAACGAAAAACTCAGTAAAAATGTCAAAGAAGTTCAAATTTTCTGCGGTTTTAAACCCATCATCTTTACTCCCAAGTATTAGATCATCAATGCTAAAAGGTATGTGTAATTTATATTATTTTTTTATTTCGAATCATGAGGACGTTGTTGGGCCAACTCCATAAGCGAAACGAGTGTTTTGAGGTGACTTAGCTTTTTACAAAATTTTCCTCTATTACCAAGATTTGGAATGGATTAACACCAAATTTAAGTCATTATAAACTCGCTACGAATTAGTTTATGAGTTTGTGACAGTTAACCTGGCAGTAACTTAGGGATGTCAGAATAAGAATATAGCGCGAGGAGATGACCAAACCAAGTTGTGAATGTGGGTTAGTCATAAAGCCGGAACACCCATGGCTCTGTTGCAGCCCTGACGGCGGGAGATCAAATGCCCTATCACTTGTAGAAGCACAACCGATATATAATGAGAATGGCTTCTGCAGTTTGAAGTACTTGAATCGTGTCGGCGATGGTACCCTCGACTGAAGAAGTCTCATATTTATTATACACAATGTCAAGTTCAATTGTACTGTTTGCAATTTATACTGGCTGTTTTAACGCTGAGGAGGTAAACGCCGTTCTTGGGGGCCTCCAAGATGAGAGTGCCCTCTGTCTGAGATCGATCCGAATCGAATTGTGAGTTTGCTCATTTTCGTTTATGCTAAGGTAATTATTCATCTGTTTTTCTCGCCATAGGCTCTGAGGGAATGGCTGTAGTCGTCGCAGAGGAAGAAAAAGTGGAAGAAAGAGAAGACACACATAGATTCGTCATTCTCGAGGACGAATGCTAGAGTTTGATGCAGGGGCACAAGCTTCAGACCTGTGTCCAGATAGGACATGCACGTCGTCGCAGAGGAAGAAAAGGGAAGAAGAGATGACACATAGATTCGTCCATTCTCGAGGACGAAATGCTTAGAAGGTTAATGCAGGGGCACAAGCTTCAGACCTGTGTCCAGATAGGACTGCATGTCCTATCAAATAAGATAACAGGGAAGAAAAAACAACAACAAGAACTAATTTTCATATACATCTTTCACACGAGAAGTGACCTCTTGAAGAAAGATCTTAAACGAACGAATTCTTCAGAAGAGGCATAATGTTCGCATTTGTTTAAGCACAGCAGTACATCTTCACAAGGGGAAGATGCAAATGTTAATAGACACAGACGACCTAAGAAGGAAGTCTAGACTACGCAGTAAGCGAAAAGATCAAGAGATGACTACTAGCTCGCTCTATGTACATCCGTTCACCCCGAGACTGGAGCGAGGGATGTGTAACAGGGCTTAAGGCGCAATAGTATGCAATCCATCGTGCATCCCTTGATAAGTCCCATAGGGCTCAGATCCTCTCTTAAGACGGAGCTAAAACAAAAAACTCATATTTTGACGATGTTTTTTATCTTGGTTTTTGTTATTTATGTATATATGTATGTTGACGAACCTTTACCAACCACGTGTTTACCGACGAAAAGACATGATAAACTTTTCTTCGCACTGTGTAAATACTGCGTAGAGGTGCAAAACGAGACCCTGCACGCACAACGACAGGAAAGAGTACTACCAGGCTGGAAGTGACCCTCCCTAGATCGTCCGCGACACTTCCTGGACTAGTCGCGAAATTTACCATTTGGACAGGTGAAGGCCCTCTACACCCTGACAGATTTGTGGTTAAATGAAAAGAGGTGTCAAAAGCTTGTTGACTCCTTTGATTGCTTCTGCTGATTCCATTTCATCTGTGCGGTGTCTCTATGGACCGATGTGATCAACTGAACCGCTCGAGCCCGCACATACACCCTATAATTACATCAACGATCTACGTAGTCAGATGATGAGTGTAGACGTTTTCGTAGGCGGATCTACAACGATCTAGACGTGTGGACGGGTGTTAATTAAGTTTCGAAAAAACTCGTCCAGTTGACAACGCTACAGCGGCGACGGTGAGTCACCTGTCGGAGAAATTCTGTCGGAAGAAAAGGAACCAATCGAAAATCTGTGTCAGCTATAAGTTTCGTCGTGCGAAGAAGTAAGAGCGAGATAGAGGGGATTAAAGTGAGAGAGGAACTGAGAGGCGTTCAGGTCACAGTTTCACCACTCTGATCGCATTTCGACATCTAAATTTGAAGTTTCTGTATCCGAGCCCGTTTTTTCACAC
>JAGWEN010001041.1:0-42674 GCA_018703685.1 Orius laevigatus
CCTAATAAATTAAAATCACATAATAAATAACAACCAATAAACAATTAATCTCAACAAAAATAACCCAGAAAGGAACAAAGCAATTGAACAACAACACTATCGGCAAGAAAAAGCGAGCAAATCTTATATAATTTTATTCAAATGCAAAACAACATTACAACTGATGAAAAATTATATCTAGAATAGAAAAGAACAAAAATGAAACAAGGGCAATTTATTTGCCCAAAATGCAACAAAGGATATGAAATAGGACATGGCGATTGAAAACAAATGGAACAATTCTTTTTAAATTGTTATAAATGTAATAATTGTTCTTTTTGTATTTCTTGTTGCACCGGTGTTAAAATTAAATAAAGTATTTATTTTATTTAATATATTATGCTATTAATTTCTTTTATTAGTTTAAAATTTTTTAATTATAAAATACTTTAATTAATGAAAGGAATTTTTTATATGTACAGAAATTTTCAAAACAATAATTTACTTACAAAAGAAGTAGATGTTATTTTTGCTGATAAAGCAATGTTCAAAACAATTACCGACAAAAACA
This sequence comes from Orius laevigatus, assembly GCA_018703685.1. Taxonomy (NCBI): domain Eukaryota; kingdom Metazoa; phylum Arthropoda; class Insecta; order Hemiptera; family Anthocoridae; genus Orius; species Orius laevigatus. The sequence goes on from JAGWEN010001041.1 coordinate 551, forward strand.
ATATTCAACGCAATTTATTTTCATTTTATGTAAATGACGACGGACAAAATATTAAATGTGTTACTTGAAATGAAACTGCGGATAATTTAAACAAATTATTTAATAAAGATACTAAAACAATTGAAATTAAGTATCTTCACAAAAATAATAAAAACACTGACGAACTTGAATACAGTGTTAGAGAATTTAATATTATCAATTAAATTATGTTATATTAACCAAGATGTATTTTAAAATACATCTTGGTTAATAATTTAGGTTTAAATAAAACCACCTTATTTTACTAAGGTGGTTTTATTTTTTAACAAAATATTTGTATATTTTTTAAATTTGCTATATAATAAATTTGTTAGCATATTAAATGCTAGGACAATTTAAAAACGGAAACACATATCATTTTGAACATAACTGTGTTTCCACTGACAATTTTAACATATTTTAATTAACTTAAAATGTGTTGTATCAATTATTATAATATTGTTTGTGGAAATAGCGGTCTGTTATTTCCCTTTTTATTTGTTTACACAAAGGAGTGATAAAAAAATATTTTATTGGCACAATTGTGATAGAATTATAACAACTAAATAAAAAGAAAAATGACACCGAAGTCATTCTTCTATACACCTATTAAGGGTCTACTAAACCGCTTAATTAGGGTTAATATATAATTTGCCTGAACCGCACATTTGTGGTGGTTCTTGGTTAAATTATAACATTTTTTAATTTTTGTGTATAGGTAGAATGATAAAAAAAGTCATTCTACCTATTTTTTATTTAATATATCAAAATAACAAAAATTCAGTTTATATCAGACTACATTAGCGTTGAAATAATCAAAAAGAATATGATTCTACATTTTGGGAAAATATCAACGCTGATAAGGGGTTTAAATTAACTCAAACCCGCAGAAAGGAGCATATTACTATGCAAGAATTGGTATTACAAGCAGAACAAGTCAATTATCACTTTGTTGACCTACCGCGTGGTGGTAAGTTTAAAGTATTTAATCAGTTAGATGAACAAAAACACATGTGTAACTTTTTGTCCATAAAACAGATATCTATAAACATACACTGTTATCGAATAAGGTGCGTATTGGTAATAACTTTATTAGTGTTGGCAAAAAAGACATCCACGTCACAAAAACAGACCCTAATTGGTTTAATGTGGGGGTGCGTGTTTTTGGAACATATCATATTTATTATGCCGACGGAACACGCATTAAAGCGACAGGATATGACGCGATGATAAAAACAAATATGTATAAATTCCATAACTTAAATACGCTGCACCGTCAATTTGAAAAATGACAAGCAGTCGAACCTCGCCTTCGTAAGTTTAAAAACCGCGAAGAATTTTTAGCGTCGGTTGACGCAAAATATCAAACTGAACTACAAGCAATGGCCAAACAAAAAGCAGAATTTCAAGCCTCAATAAAAGCGAAATATTCTGCTAATAAAAAAGTAACAAAAAAATCAAAAGAGAATAATTCTCTTGTAGATGAGTATAACACACACTATGAAAAATACAAGTACGACCCACCAGAAGTATCAGATGAAGAAGTCATCCAGTTATTAAAGGAATTAGATAACTTAGACTAATTCCCTAGTGAGTTCTTCACTCCCCTATCAACAAAGTACAGAGCTTGCGTAAAACCAACGAGTAGCAAGACAACAAATACAACAACAAGATATGGTCTTCATCATATTATTTTTACTATTTGATAGAACACCCGATTTTATTATCCTTTTTCTTCCAATATAATTTCAAAACTATTCCTATACTATATCAAAACAAAATATTTATAAATAATCAAAGTACTAATTACATTTAACAAAACTAAACACCTACGAAATTTTAATTAACAAAAATAAAAGAACATATAAATATGTTCTTTTATTTTAAATAATTTTTATTAGTATCAATTAAGAGAATCAATTGAAATAGCGTATTTAATACTTATAGGATTACCACTATAAATACTAGAATCTTTTGAAGTAATTGTTGCTGTGTTTGTAGTAATATTTTCAACGTTAATATAATTAATATCTAATTTAGGATACATTTTTATTAATCTATCTTTGATTTGTTTTTCGTTTGGATTATTAGCATCTTGAGTTACAAACTCACCTAAATCTTTGTTAATTATTATTGATGATAATTCTACAGAACTATCAATTTCAAAATCATATTCTTTTTGGCTTCCTCATTTTTTTGCTTTAGGTTTAATAATAATTCTTTTTTCATTAAAGTCGAGTGTAATTTCAAAATCTTTTTCTGTTAAATTGGCCTTGGGATTTTTACTTATTAGATAATTTAAAACATCTAGTTCATTTATTGTTATTTTGCCTTTAGTTTTAAATATTATTTTTTTAACATCTGTATCTCTTTTATTTCTGATTAAGGTTTCTAAATAATTTGTTTGTGAAAAATTAATTTTACTATTTTTTTCTTGTTTTTGATAAGGGCTGGCAGCAATAACATTTGGTATTGTTGTTCCTGTAATTGTTAGTACACTTAATAAACTGATTAATTTTTTCATTGCTGTATTTCCTTTCTGAAATTGTATTATGGTGTTATGTTGCTAAGTTGATAATTAATAAATTTTTGGTACAAAATAATCTTATTATAAAAATTGATTAATATTCTTATGAAATATTTTAAGAGCAATTTAAACCGAATAATTTAGCATAGCGCCCTACTTAAAACCTTTATAAAATAAGGGTTTTTTATTGCTTGTTTTTCAATTGTCGTTTGTGGCGCATTGAGTGTTATTTTCGCGGGTAAATGGTAATAAAAATAAATAATATTAAATTTATTTTTATGTTTTATATTATATAATTAATATAATAAATTATATTAATTATATAATATAAAACATGCTTGCAAAAATGATATTTTTTGATATTATATAATTAATATAATTTATTATATTAATTATATAATAAAATAGAAAGGAAAGCAAAATGCCAGTAATAAAGAAAAAAAGTACATTAGAAATGATTGATAATTCTGTATCTTTTAAGAAGAAAATAAAAGATAATAAAAAAGTTTTATTGCCTAATACAACTTGTGATTTTTATCTAGTAGAAAATTTCAAAAATGAAGCACAGCAAAGAAAATGAAAAATGTCTACTTTAATGAATGAAATTCTTAAAGAACGCTATGGAAAGGAAAACAAAAATAATGAAGATAATTAGTTTTAGTAATAAAAAAGGTGGGGTTGGCAAAACGACCCTTTGTAAAAATGTTGCATATAAATTTGCTTTGGATAATAAAAAAGTTTTAATTATTGATTTAGACACCCAAGCAACCATTTCTTTTGGTGTTAGTAATAAAAACATAGACTTTAATAAAACTTTAAATAAAGTTATTTTGGACTTAGAAGAAATAAAAGTTAAAAAAGTAATACAACCAACAAAATACAAAAACATTGACATTATTGTTGGTGGCGAAAAACTACGGAATATAAATTTGTTAATTAAAGAATTATATAATAATTATCAAAACAACAAAGAAAATATAGCTGAAAATATTTATCTAAAAAATCAAGAAACTTTTGATAGTTATGATTATGTCTTGATTGACTATCCACCAACGGTAGATGACTTTTCACTAGATTGGTTATTAATTAGTGATTTAATTTTAATTCCAATAAATGAAGGTGTGAGTAGTTTTAAAGGAATTTTAGACTTAATTAATAGTTTAAAATATATGGCAAATAAAACCGAACGAAATATACCAAAACATAATATTATTTTTAATAATATAAAAGATAATGAAAATTTAGAGATAATAGAAAGTTATTTAAAAGAAAAAAATATTTTTTCTTATTGTTTTCCTTTTCAAATTAAAAGTTCTAAGTCTTTTTTATCTGCCGAAAACGAATTGGCGAGTATTTGAGATAGTCAATATTATTGGCGACAGAAACAAGCATACGAAGAACTCATCAAGGAAATCAAATAATTATGAAAATAGATGAAAATATTTGTATTGTTCCACATTGTGAAGAAACAATATTGCTTGTTAATAGGGGATGTCCTTTTTGTACAGAACATATAACAAAATTTGATGATTTTGTATCAAGACATAAGGTTTCTAGTGAATTAGATAATATGTTAGAAAATGATGAAGAATTCCGAAATGAATTTTGAACTGATATGGTTAATTATTTTTTTGTTGAAGAAGAACATGAATACCATAGAAAAAATAAAAAACAGAAGAAATGAAAGTAGACAAAATATGATGAAAAAAGCAGAGAATAAAGACACTAAAAATCATAATTTATGATTGTTGATGTTGATTTACAAAAGTGTTTGAATTGTAGTTTTGCGGTTCAAAAAGTCGATGATGAGTGATTTATAATCAATACGGGTGATAAAAACTGTGCTAAATTATAACTTTATGTTATAATATAATTACCAAGATGTTTATATCTTTGGTATGTTATGTAACCCTAAATGTATCAAATATCAAATACTCTTTTCTTGTAGCAAAAAAACACCATCTTTAATTAAAGATGGTATAATATAGATGTTAATTTAATAAAAATAAAATTAAGTGATAGTAATTTATCGGAAAATAAATTACTATCGTGGAAACACTAGCTAACCACTAGCGTTTCCACAGACAATTTTAACATATTTTACTGGGGTGTTTGTTTGTCCTTTGGTAAAATATGTTCAAAAATTGCTTGTGGGAATAGTGCGGTGGTGCTATTCTCTTTTTTTGTTAAAAAGAGAATTCAGAAAGGAATAAATGAAATGAAAGATTATAAATATATTTGTCTAAATTGTGGAGCTTGTTTTAAAATTAAAAGACATACTGGTTATTCAACTACGGGGTGTACGGGAAAAGAATATACAATAGCTCTAAATTTGAGCTCACAGGTTATTAACTTAAACAGAAAGGAATACAGAAATGAAAAAACTATTAAGTATCTTAACAATATCAACCTTAACAGCGAGCATACCAGCCCCATTACTTGCCAATGCACCGTTAGTTCGTATCAAACCCGATATTGGGTCAACGGAAAAAGATGTCACAACTGGTTTTAATAAAAATAAAAGAAAAATATAGTAAAGATAATATGTTAAAATTGACAACAACGATAAAGACAGTAAATCAATTGACAATAAATACTATATTGTTATATGACGTAGTAATATTAAAAGCACTGAATGAAGAGTCGCGAAATTTCTTAATAATCAAACATGAATAAAAATTGATTCAGTAGATTCAGAACAAAGAACTCTTTATAAGGGGACTAATGGTTTTTCAATTCAGTTTGGTAGAAGAGGGCGTATCCTTGAGATGGTTCAGAAGATTTAATTAAACTAGTTTATCGTTGAAATGGTATTGGTGACCCTGCGACACCAAACATTGATATTAATGGGAATATAACTAATTGAAACCAACCAATAAAGAATGATTTTCAACAAGGAATTTCGTTTTCGCTTGTGGATGGTTCTAAAACAGCAACTTGGTCTAATGCTGGTATGCGTTTAACGGTGGATGGAGAAACAAACATCAATATCGATAATAAAAATGTTGAAGAAGTTTATTGAGATGGTTCTTTGCAACCACAAACAAGCAAACAATGGAAAATCAATGTTAACCCGAAACCGCACCACGAGACCATAAATTATCTATTAAATACAATATTAACGGGACAAAATACACAAGTGAAGATATTATGGTGTCGATGTTAGCAAAAATTGACCCAACACCAACACCAGTGCAACAAAATCTAAGTGATTTAATTAAAAACAAAGATTTAGGTAATATCATTGATAACAATGATAACACTATTTTCTTAGCAGTAAATAAAGCAAATAGTGAAATTATTGATGATTTTTCGCAAATTGAAATTAGTAAAAAGATAATCATTCTGCAACATTATCAGCAAAAAAAGATAGTAAAAGCTATAAAGGTTCAGTTGATGTAACTTTATAATGTTGTACCGGCAACGGTAGTTGATTTAAAAATAGAATTAGCAACATCTTCAAAAGCAATAGTTGTGAATGATTATATTGGTCAAATTGATACAAGTAATCTTACAAACCCAGTTAACACATTCTATTATGCAAATAGTGAAAGTGTTATCACAATGGTTAAACCAACATCAAGTAGTGTCATAACTGGTATTGTCTATGGTTGTGATGAGCAATGAAATAAAACATCATGATCAAGCAACATTGATCCTACAAGTGGGATTAAACTTGATGGGTCACAACTTGGTGCGGTTCAGGGAAGATATTTAATTGACTTAAAAAACGAATTAGGACAAACAAATACTATTTATTTGCAAATTCATAATGAGAAAGATAAAAAAGCACAAGCATATTGGAATACTGAAAATGGAAAAAACTTTGAACAATGAGCAGAAGATAACGGATATAAAAATATCCGTGGTTATAGTGCTAGTCAGTTAAACAATTTGTTTGAATTATCGCAGACTTGAAAACAAAGTTTAGCACATTTAGATTTAAAGTTAGATAACTTTGTTGTTGATAACATTAAAAATGTTAGCCAAAATGAAATTGATAACTATAAAACAAAAATGCTAGCTAGTGTAAAATCACAAGTTGAAAAGTATGCCCCTAATGTTGTAGAAAACACTGATTATAAAATTCTAGTCGATCCCCTTGTTGCTGGTGATTGAACGACCAACAAAGATGTCAAAGTTCAATCCGTTAGTGGTAGTACAAAACTGTTGAGTTTTGCTATCAAACTATTCCAGTGCAGCAAAAAGATGAACCAACTCCACCATCACCAGTACCAAGTGATAAGGGTGTAAAATCGTTTTGAAAAAATACTCGGGATAGTGGTTGGTGTGTTGGCGGGTGTTGGTCTTGTGGGGATGTTGTTGTGGCGATATTGGTTGCGTCCTTGAAGAACGAAAATTCGTAATGCGCGTAGTGATAAAAGAGTAGCAGAGCGTAGAGCACAGTGAGCGAAAGAAGAAGCGGAAGCAAAAGCAAAGCAAAAACAAGAAAGCGAGGATCAAAATGATGATGGGAATAATTCTTAATTTTTTAATCAATAGTGTTGTGGGGACAATATTTTTAGTTATATTTTGTGGTTCTTGCATTATTGGTGTTATTTGTGGGTTGGTGTTGGGAATTAAGTTTTATTTCAAACCACCAGTTGATAGTAAACAAGAATTACAAAATAAAATAGATGATCAAGAACAGAAAGGTGGTGTTGATGATGAATGCAACACAGCAGTTAGTAGAAAAAATTATTAATTATGGTAGTGCGACGTTGATTGTGGTCGCGTTTGCGGTGGCGATTATTTATTTGTCAGTTTATTTTATTAGTGGTGCTGGTGATAAAACTAGTATGGAGCGTAAAGAAACAATCAAACGGGTTGGTTGAACGTTTTTGTGTTTAGTTGGAGTGGTAATAACGCCGACCTTTGTTTTGATTTTTAAAGATAGTATTATCTCTCATTTTGGATAAAATAAATGCGCTTAAAAAACAAAAAGAATGATTGATTTAATTTCAATCTGAAATCAAAAAAATCAAGACAGATAAATAGTGGTGTAAGTTCAATTTCAACAACAGTTAATAAAATTATTAAAAAAATAGCATTAATTATTGGCATTGCCTTTTTACCAACAATGCTATTTTTATTAATCATTTTTATGGTTGTTTTTGCAGTGTGAAAGTTTTTTAACCCCGATAGTTTTAATACTGATGTTGTCAATAATTTAATGTCAACTGCTGCCATAGAAACAACCCCTACACCAACGGGTGGTACTGGTGGATTTATGGCGAGCGTGTTGAATGCAGTTTCAGCGATATTGTATTTGTTTTTTTATTCGCCCGATTTTGTGGTTGTTGGGACAAATGCAAGAAGTGATTTATTTTATGGGCGCTGGTAAGTTAACGGATAAGTTGTTGTTTGGTACTGAGAATAGTTGAATGGGGATACCAGCGGCATTTTGAGTTTGTATTGGCATTGCAATTGCCCTAGCAATGTTATGTGTGTCAATTCGGTTGATTGAGATTATGATGACACATGTTAAGGATAAGGGGCAAAAATTTAAAAAGGTATGACTTAATTTATTTTTGGCTGTAATAGTAATTCCGGCAATTCCGGTTGCTTTTATCTTTTTTAATTATGTGATTAATACAATTACTCAAACAATTATTAATAATGGTTATTTAAGTACGAAAGATATTGGGTTGTTTATATTTAATTCGTCGTTTGATAATGGTATGCATAATTTTACTTATGTGCCGGTGAGTTGAACGTTTGATGATAGTGTTCACTTTAATTATTTAATATGTTTGTTTTCTGAAACATTTATGATTTATATTTTGTTGTTGATAAACTTATTCTTGTTTTGGCGAACATTTGAATTGTTTGTGCTTTATGTGATATCTCCGGTTGTTGTTGTGAGTTGTGTGTCAGATGAAGGGCGAAGATTTAACAATTGAAAAAATTTAGTTATTCATCGCTTTATTGCATTTGCAATTGTTTATTTAGCATATAATGTTTTCTTAAATGCGATGACATTGTTTGTTGAAATTGGTAGTCAATTACCAAATAATGCGACACAACCCATTTTTGTGTTAATTGGTATTTTTGCAAGTGGAATGGTTGTTGTGAAATCACCGCAGTTGTTATCGAGTGTTCTTGGTGGTGAAGTGGCAATAACAGATAGTTTAGGTTATCTAATTGGTTTATCAACAGCAAGCAAGGGTCTTGCGTTTGGTACAACAGCGATGTTGGTTGGAAAACAAGAGACCCGCCGACACAACCAAGGAAACTTTATTCAACGAAGTGGTGGAGCACTTGGTTTAACACGTTGGGGTGTGGCAAAATCAACCACCGTTGCTAGTGCGGTTGTGTCGGTGCCAACAACAGTAAAAGGTGTGGGTCAGGGTTTCAAAAATGTTGCTAGCGGTATTGGTAATTATATTAAGGATAGTGCCGTAAAGGGATGAAACTTTGGGAAAGCTCCAACTGATAAATAAAAAATAGCGTCTGTACTGCATTGAAATATTTTAAGTAACAACAAATCCTATTTTAATGCAAATAAAGGGCAAAAAGGAGTTGAAAAATAATGGAACAAAATAATCAAACTGAACAAGATACACCTAAAATTATCACTAAAAAATCTAGTGGCGTTCGTTTTGTTTTTACTAATATTTTGGGTGGTGTTGGTTGAGCAGAAGCGATAATTTGTTTAATTGGTCTTGTTTTTGTTTTGCTAACTGTTGCGTTGTTGGTAAAAGTGTCATTGCTGGCAATGTTTGTAGTTGTATTTATATTATTGTGGTTAACAATAATTTTGATTGTGCCGAAACGAAATAGTAGTGAAAAAGTTTATCAAGGTATTTGAAGAGCAATTAAATATCTTTTTACGCAGAAAAAACGAAATCATACAGAACTTCAAAATATTAATTTAATTGAAGATGTTAAAAATAATATTATTTATTTTAAGGATAATCGGGTTGCTAAAGTGTGAAAAATCACAGCAAAAGATATTTCATTGTTGACCCAAAATGAACGCAATAATACTATTTATAACTTAGCAACAATTTTTAGAACATTGCGATTAGATTTTGATATTGTCAAAATAGAACAACCATATAATTTTAATGCGCAGTATCAAAATTTAGTTCATGTTGCCAATAAGTGAGAATTCAATCAAGAAACTAATGTGAGTGTTGAAGAACAGCTATTAAATTATGGCGAACAGTTAAATCAAATTGAAAAAGATATATATTGACAAGAAGCAATTTATTATTTAGTTGTGTATGATACAAATTATGAAAGTTTAGAACAGCAAACTAAGTACATTATTAATAACTATAATGCTGATATTCAATTTGATTTAGCAAGTGAAAACGAAATAAAAACTATTATTTGTCAATTAACAAATTCATATTTTCAAAATGATGTTTTGCCAAACAAAATAATCCAAAAAAGTAATTATTTACAAGTTGATAATGGTTTTATGGCGTTTTTATCGGTTAGTGAATTCCCATTATTGGTAAATGATAGATGACTATTTAATTGTGGTAATTTAGCACAAACAAATATGCAAATTAAATTTCGTGATATATCAGAGCAAGAAAGTATGAAAATGTTAGACAAATCAATTATGCGAGCTGAAATGCATGAACCACGCAAAGCTAGTCAAAATATAAATTATCAGAATTATTTAGAAAAATTTTCATACTTTATTGGAGTTAATACAAAATGGGAATGAAAGAATAAAAATGGTTTCAGTTGTTTTTACTTGTTATGGTAAAACAAATACAGTTACAATGTAGTTAATAGTGCAATTTCAGAATATCAAAAAATAGCAGATAATTTAGATATTAAATTAGAAGATAATACTTGGGATTTTACTAATGTAACTATAAAAGACAATAAAAAGAATGAAAAAAGTAAATTTATTATGTACTGTAGTACTAAAAAATATAATATTGATTTAGATTTACTACTAGAGTATAATTCAAAAAAATATAACTATAAATGAAATTTATAAAGCTCAGTAGTAGTTTTAAAAAGATTTATTTTTGATACAATTTATTTATTTAAAATATCTTTTTTTATTTTAAGGTATAATAAGTTATACCTCAATAAATAAAAATAATATAATAAATAACAACCAATAAAAAATTAATCTCAACAAAAATGAACCAGAAAGGAACAAACCTGTATGCACAACAACACTATCGGCAAGAAAAAGCGAGCAAATCTTATATAATTTTATTCAAATGCAAAACAACATTACAACTGATGAAAAATTATATCTAGAATAGAAAAGAACAAAAATGAAACAAGGACAATTTATTTGCCCAAAATGCAACAAAGGATATGAAATAGGACATGGCGATTGAAAACAAATGGAACAATTCTTTTTAAATTGTTATAAATGTAATAATTGTTCTTTTTGTGTTTCTTGTTGTAACTGTGTTAAAATTAAATAAAGTATTTATTTTATTTATTTAATCTATTATGCTATTAATTTCTTTTATTAGTTTAAAAATTATTATTTATAAAATACTTTAATTAATGAAAGGAATTTTTAATATGTACAGAAATTTTCAAAACAATAATTTACTTACAAAAGAAGTAGATATTATTTTCTCTGATAAAGCAATGTTTAAAACAATTACTGACAAAAACAATATTCAACGCAATTTATTCTCATTTTATGTAAATGATGATGGACAAAACATTAAATGTGTTACTTGAAACGAAACTGCCGATAATTTAAACAAAGTATTCAAAGAAAGTAATACAATTGAAATTAAATATCTTCACAAGAATAACAAAAACACTAACGAACTTGAATACAGTGTTAGAGAATTTAACATTATCAATTAAAATATGTTATATTAATCACGATGTATATAAAATACATCACCTTTAATTTAGGTTTAAATAAAACCACCTTAGTAAAATAAGGTGGTTTTATTTTTTAACAAAATATTTGAATATTTTTTAAATTTGCTATATAATAAATTTGTTAGCAACTAGATTGCTATTGACAATTAAAAAACGGAAACACAACAAATTTTGAACATCACTGTGTTTCCACTGACAATTTTAACATATTTTATTTATCTTAGAATGTGTTGTATCAATTATTATAATTTTGTTTGTGGAAATAGCGGTCTGTTATTTCCCTTTTTATTTGCTTTCGCAAAGGAGTGATAAAAAAATATTTTATCCGCACATTTGTGGTAGAATTATAACAACTAAATAAAAACAAAGAAAAATGACCAGTCAGTCATTCTTCTATACACCTATTAAGCGGTCTCACAAACCACTTAATTAGGGTCTAATATAATTTGTCTGAACCGCACAGTTGTGGTGGTTCTTGGTTAAATTATAACATTTATATAATTTTTGTGTATAGGTAGAGTGAAAAAAGTTCATTCTACCTATTTTTTTATTTAATATATCAAAATAACAAAAATTTAGGCTACATTATCGTTGAAACCAACCAAAAGAATATTATTCTACATTTTGGAAAATATCAACGCTGATAAGGGTTTTAAATGCGGTCAAAACCACAGAAAGGAGCATATTATTATGCAAGAATTGGTATTACAAGCAGAACAAGTCAATTATCACTTTGTTAAATTGCCAACGGGTAGTCAATTTAAGGTTTTTAATCAGTTAGATGAACAAAAACATATGTGTAACTTTTTTGTCCATAAATCAGATATCTATAAACATACACTGTTATCGAATAAGGTTCGAGTTGGAGATAACTTTATTAGTGTTGGCAAAAAAGACATTCATGTCACAAAAACAGACCCTAATTGGTTTAATGTGGGGGTGCGTGTTTTTGGCACATATCATATTTATTTTGCAGATGGAACACGTATCAAAGCGACAGGATATGACGCGATGATTAAAACCAATATGTATAAATTGCATAACTTAAATACGCTGCACCGTCAATTTGAAAAATGACAAGCAGTCGAACCCCGCCTTCGTAAGTTTAAAAACCGCGAAGAATTTTTAGCGTCGGTTGATGCAAAATATCAAACTGAACTACAAGCAATGGCCAAACAAAAAGCAGAATTTCAAGCTTCAATCAAAGCTAAATATTCTGCTAATAAAAAATCGTTAAATTTAAATGAACGAGAAAATAATTCTCTTGTAGATGAGTATAACACACATTATGAAAAAAACAAGTGGAACCCACCAGAAATGACAGAAGAAGAAGTCAAACAGTTACTAGAGGAATTAAAAAACCTAGACTAATTCCCTAGTGAGTTCTTCCCCCTATCAACAAAGTACAGAGCTTGCGTAAAACCAACGAGTAGCAAGACAACGAATACAACAGCAAGATATGGTCTTCATCATATCATTTTTGTTATTTGGTAAAGCACCAGTTTTTATTATCTCTTTTCTTCCAATATAATTCCAAAACTATTCCTATACTATATCAAAACAACAGATATTAATTATATAAATAATAAAATCAATAACTATGTATGATAAAAACTAAACACCCACGAAATTTTAAATGATAAATAAATATTTAAATAGTATTGTTTTTTTATTAAAATAGAGTTATAAATAAGGTAGATAAAGCCTACAAACGACATTATCTTATTATAATAACAATTTAATATAGAAAGAAGGAAAAAATTATGGGAACATTATTAGGCCTTTTAGGTTCAATCGGAATTATCAGCAGCGGTGCTGGTACTATTGCAAACGCAACAACTATTCCTGCTGGAACATATATTATTCATGCTAGTGCATCATCAATGATTGATCTTGTTAGCAAAGAAGTCTCTGGAATTCTTAATGCAAATTCAACATGAATTTTAACTATTGAAAAAGGGATTTATGCTGGTGAAAAAGTAGCAACGGATGTTATTGCTGAAGCAATGATTGCATTAAAAGAAACAGCTAGTTTAACAACTGGAGTTTTATCAAATGTGGCAGCGCTTGCTGCAGCTGCTGAAGCATTATCAACTCTTGTTACTGTTGAAGGTGGTATTCTTGCTGGTTCATTAGGAACGGCGGCTGAAACCTTGGGGATTTCATTAGCAATCGGTGCTGCAATTTATGGTGGTTATTATGCTTATCACCATTGAGATAGTGTTAAACATTTTGCTAGTGAAGCAGCAAAAACAGCTGAACATTATGTATCATCTACAACTGATTATTTAAAAAGTTGATGACCATTTTAATTATTTTAAGATCAATTTAAAACAAATAATTTAACATAGTCCCCTACTTAAAACTCTTATTTTATAAGGTTTTTTTGTTGCTTGTTTGGCAATTGTTGTCTGTGGCGCATTGAGTGTTATTTTCACGGGTAAATAGTAATAAAATTTAAATTATTATTTATTTTATTATATCACTTGTGATATTTGTGATATAATAATAAAAAGTAAATAAATTAAAGAAAAAATTATTATTTATTTTATTATATCACTTGTGATATTTGTAATATAATAATAAAAAGGAGTAAAAAATGCCAAAAATTATAAATACGATAAGCAGTTTAAAAAAAATAGACAATTCGAATAACGATGAAAAAATTAGTGATATTGAAGAAAATATAAATAAATTATCAAGTTTTAAAAATGTTAAAGAATTTAAAAAACGAAATTGAAAAAATATTTTGCCACCAATGACTTGCGATGTGGAATTAGTACAAAAATTTAGAAACGAGGCAAAAGAAAAAGATTGGAAATATACTACCCTTATGAATAAAATTTTAAGATATTGATATGATAATAGAAAGGAAAATATACAAAATGAAGATGATTAGTTTTTGTAATAAAAAAGGTGGGGTCGGAAAAACAACATTATGTAAAAATGTGGCATATAAATTAGCTCTTGATGGGGCAAAGGTCTTGTTAATTGACCTTGACCCCCAAGCAACATTATCAGTCCAATTAATAACTAAGAAAGGAAATAATGATAATTCAATTATTGAATTAGTTTCAAGCAAAAATGCTATAAAACATATAAAAATTAAAACCCTTGTTCAAGAAACAAAACATAAAAATATAGATATTATAACTGGAAATGAAGACTTAACTAATTCAAATACTATTATAAATACTGTTTTTGCTGTTGAACAAAAATACATTATTGCTGATATGATTTATCAATCAAACCAAGAAATTTTTGATAGTTATGATTATGTGTTGATTGATTATCCCCCAACAATACAAGAACTAGCAATAAATTTTTTAACAATATCTGATTTTATTATTATTCCTATAAATGCAGGAAATGGAAGTTATAAAGGTTTAATTGATTTGAAAAATACATTAAATTATGTTTGCAGATTAAATAATAGAGATTTACCAAGTATAAAAGTAATATTTAATAATATAAAAGATAATGAAAATACAAGTTTTATATATAAACTATTAGTTAAAAATGATTTAGCTAATTATTTATTAAATAACATAATAAAAAATTCAGATACATTTATTAAGACTGAAAATGAATTATCTAGTATTTGAACTAATCAACATTATTGGCGGCAAAAACAAGCATACGAAGAACTCATCAAGGAAATAAAATAACTTTGTGTTATAATTTATTTACCAAGATATTTTATATCTTTGGTATATTATGTAGCCCTAAATGTATCAAATGTAGTAAATATCAATCTTTACATTTTTATCCTATTTAGTAAGATTTTAGAAAATAAAAAAGCTATAAACAATCTTGTTTATAGTATATAATATTTATGGAATTAAATATTTTTAATAAAAATTGAGTGATACTAAGTTATCTGATAATAACTTAGTATCGTGGAAACACTAGCTATCAACTAGCGTTTCCACAGACAATTTTAACATATTTCTTGGTGGTATTTTTTCAAATACTGCTGTGAAATATGTTGTAAATTGCTTGTGGGAATAGTGCTGTGGTGCTATTCTCTTTTTTATTAAAAAGAGAATTCAGAAAGGAAATACAGCAATGAAAAAACTACTAAGTATCTTAACAATATCAACTTTAACAGCGAGCATTCCCGTACCATTGCTTGCCAACACAACAATAGAAAGAACAAAAAGAGATGTTGGGACAACGGAAAAAGATGTAACAGCTGGCTTTGATATAAAAACAAAAGAAGAATGAAATAATTGAAAACAATTAAAATCAGAACAAAAACCATTTAATACAATAGATAATAAATGATATTTTGTGGTTTGAAAAGCGAACAAACAAGATAATTGAAGAATTATTAAATTTAACTATAATTTTGATAATACTACTAAATTAGATCAAAATAACAATTTTAATTTGTATATTACAGCACTTAAAACATTATCCATTTTTAATCAATCACCAGCCCAATGAATTCCCTGAGATAATAAAAGCAAAGAACACATTAAAGGAGTATATAAATGATTTGGAACTTATAATCCAGAAACACCCAAAATTGATAATGGGGGAAATATTTCAGATTGAAATGTAAAAAAACCACCTTTTAAAAATGGTATTTCGTTTGCCCTTGCTGATGGTTCTAAAACGGCAACTTGGTCTAATGCTGGTATGCGTTTAACGGTGGATGGAGAAACAAACATCAATATCGATAACCCAAATGTTACGGAAGTTTATTGAGATGGTGCTAAACAAAATATGTTAGGTGGTAAAGTAAATATCAATGTGAAACCCGAAACTAGTGAAAAGACCCATAAATTAGTTATTAAATATGATATCAATGGGACAAAATACACGAGTGAAGATATTGATGTTGTTATGGCAGCAAAAATTGAACCGCCTAAGCCAATTGTTAAAGAAAATTTAAGTGATGTGATTAAATTTGATAATAACAATGATTTAGGAAATATCATTGATAACAATGATGACACTATTAAAGCGGCAATTATAAATAAAAATAGTCGTAGTGTTGATTTTTCACAAATTAAAATAACTGATAAAAAAGATACCCAAGCCACATTATCAGCTATAGAAGGTAGCAAGAGTTATCAAGGTTCAGTTGTTGTTAAATACAATGTTATTCCGGCAACGACAGTTGATTTGAAGATTGATGTAACATCAACGGCAAGTGGTGTTCAAATAGATAAAAATTATTTGGCACAACTGGATAGTAGTAAAATGACAAACAAGGTTGATACATTTTACTATGCGAATGGAAAAAGCACAATTAAAATCAAACAACCATCAACTGGCAGTGTCATAACTGGTGTTGTGTATGGCTGTGATGATAACTGAAATAAAATAAAAGAAAATAAAATAAAAGTATCAGACACAATTGACTCAGTAAGTGGTTTGGAAATTGATAAGGGGCAGTACGGTTCGGTTGATGGGCGTTATTTAATTGAATTGAAACATAAAGATTTATCAACGCATACAAAAACTATTTATTTGCAAATATCAGAAAAACAAAAAGTAGAACATTATTGGGATACACCAAATGGGAAACAATTTGAACAGTGAGCAGAAGACCAAGAACAAGGATACGACAAAATCCGTGGTTATAGTGCTAGTCAGTTAAACAATTTGTTTGCAGTATCGCAGACTTGAAAAAAAAGTTTAAAACATTTAGATCTAAAGTTATCTAACTTTGTTGTTGATAACATTAAAAATGTGACCCCCGACGAAATTGATAACTATAAAACAAAAATGCTAGCTAGTGTAAAATCACAAGTTGAAAAGTATGCTCCGAATGTCGTAGAAAACACTGATTATAAAATTCTAGTCGATCCCCTTGTTGCTGGTGATTGAACGACCAACAAAGATGTCAAAGTTCAATCCGTTAGTGGTAGTACAAAACTGTTAGGTTTAACCGCCAAAACAATTCCACTGCAACAAAAAGACCAACCAACACCAACACCGCCAGCACCAAGTGATAAGGGTGTAAAATCGTTTTGAAAAATACTCGGGATAGTGGTTGGTGTGTTGGCGGGTGTTGGTCTTGTGGGGATGTTGTTGTGGCGATATTGGTTGCGTCCTTGAAGAACGAAAATTCGGAATGCGCGTAGTGATAAAAGAGTAGCAGAGCGTAGAGCACAGTGAGCGAAAGAAGAAGCGGAAGCAAAAGCAAAAGCAGAGCAAGAAAGCGGGGATCAAAATGATGATGGGAATAATTCTTAATTTTTTAATCAATAGTGTTGTGGGGACAATATTTTTAGTTATATTTTGTGGGTCTTGCATTATTGGTATTATTTGTGGGTTGGTGTTGGGAATTAAGTTTCATTTCAAACCACCTGTTGATAGTAAGAAAGAATTATCAAATAAAACAGATGAGAAAGAACAGAAAGGGGGCGTTTTAGATGAATGCAACACAGCAGTTAGTAGAAAAAATTATTAATTATGGTAGTGCGACGTTGATTGTAGTAGCGTTTGCGGTGGCAATTATTTATTTGTCAGTTTATTTTATTAGTGGTGCTGGTGATAAAACTAGTATGGAGCGTAAAGAAACAATCAAACGGGTTGGTTGAACGTTTTTGTGTTTAGTTGGAGTGGTAATAACGCCGACCTTTGTTTTGATTTTTAAAGATAGTATTATCTCTCATTTTGGATAAAATAAATGCGCTTAAAAAACAAAAAGAATGATTGATTTAATTTCAATCTGAAATCAAAAAAATCAAGACAGATAAATAGTGGTGTAAGTTCAATTTCAACAACAGTTAATAAAATTATTAAAAAAATAGCATTAATTATTGGCATTGCCTTTTTACCAACAATGCTATTTTTATTAATCATTTTTATGGTTGTTTTTGCAGTGTGAAAGTTTTTTAACCCCGATAGTTTTAATACTGATGTTGTCAATAATTTAATGTCAACTGCTGCCATAGAAACAACCCCTACACCAACGGGTGGTACTGGTGGATTTATGGCGAGCGTGTTGAATGCAGTTTCAGCGATATTGTATTTGTTTTTTATTCGCCCGATTTTGTGGTTGTTGGGACAAATGCAAGAAGTGATTTATTTTATGGGCGCTGGTAAGTTAACGGATAAGTTGTTGTTTGGTACTGAGAATAGTTGAATGGGGATACCAGCGGCATTTTGAGTTTGTATTGGCATTGCAATTGCCCTAGCAATGTTATGTGTGTCAATTCGGTTGATTGAGATTATGATGACACATGTTAAGGATAAGGGGCAAAAATTTAAAAAGGTATGACTTAATTTATTTTTGGCTGTAATAGTAATTCCGGCAATTCCGGTTGCTTTTATCTTTTTTAATTATGTGATTAATACAATTACTCAAACAATTATTAATAATGGTTATTTAAGTACGAAAGATATTGGGTTGTTTATATTTAATTCGTCGTTTGATAATGGTATGCATAATTTTACTTATGTGCCGGTGAGTTGAACGTTTGATGATAGTGTTCACTTTAATTATTTAATATGTTTGTTTTCTGAAACATTTATGATTTATATTTTGTTGTTGATAAACTTATTCTTGTTTTGGCGAACATTTGAATTGTTTGTGCTTTATGTGATATCTCCGGTTGTTGTTGTGAGTTGTGTGTCAGATGAAGGGCGAAGATTTAACAATTGAAAAAATTTAGTTATTCATCGCTTTATTGCATTTGCAATTGTTTATTTAGCATATAATGTTTTCTTAAATGCGATGACATTGTTTGTTGAAATTGGTAGTCAATTACCAAATAATGCGACACAACCCATTTTTGTGTTAATTGGTATTTTTGCAAGTGGAATGGTTGTTGTGAAATCACCGCAGTTGTTATCGAGTGTTCTTGGTGGTGAAGTGGCAATAACAGATAGTTTAGGTTATCTAATTGGTTTATCAACAGCAAGCAAGGGTCTTGCGTTTGGTACAACAGCGATGTTGGTTGGAAAACAAGAGACCCGCCGACACAACCAAGGAAACTTTATTCAACGAAGTGGTGGAGCACTTGGTTTAACACGTTGGGGTGTGGCAAAATCAACCACCGTTGCTAGTGCGGTTGTGTCGGTGCCAACAACAGTAAAAGGTGTGGGTCAGGGTTTCAAAAATGTTGCTAGCGGTATTGGTAATTATATTAAGGATAGTGCCGTAAAGGGATGAAACTTTGGGAAAGCTCCAACTGATAAATAAAAAATAGCGTCTGTACTGCATTGAAATATTTTAAGTAACAACAAATCCTATTTTAATGCAAATAAAGGGCAAAAAGGAGTTGAAAAATAATGGAACAAAATAATCAAACTGAACAAGATACACCTAAAATTATCACTAAAAAATCTAGTGGCGTTCGTTTTGTTTTTACTAATATTTTGGGTGGTGTTGGTTGAGCAGAAGCGATAATTTGTTTAATTGGTCTTGTTTTTGTTTTGCTAACTGTTGCGTTGTTGGTAAAAGTGTCATTGCTGGCAATGTTTGTAGTTGTATTTATATTATTGTGGTTAACAATAATTTTGATTGTGCCGAAACGAAATAGTAGTGAAAAAGTTTATCAAGGTATTTGAAGAGCAATTAAATATCTTTTTACGCAGAAAAAACGAAATCATACAGAACTTCAAAATATTAATTTAATTGAAGATGTTAAAAATAATATTATTTATTTTAAGGATAATCGGGTTGCTAAAGTGTGAAAAATCACAGCAAAAGATATTTCATTGTTGACCCAAAATGAACGCAATAATACTATTTATAACTTAGCAACAATTTTTAGAACATTGCGATTAGATTTTGATATTGTCAAAATAGAACAACCATATAATTTTAATGCGCAGTATCAAAATTTAGTTCATGTTGCCAATAAGTGAGAATTCAATCAAGAAACTAATGTGAGTGTTGAAGAACAGCTATTAAATTATGGCGAACAGTTAAATCAAATTGAAAAAGATATATATTGACAAGAAGCAATTTATTATTTAGTTGTGTATGATACAAATTATGAAAGTTTAGAACAGCAAACTAAGTACATTATTAATAACTATAATGCTGATATTCAATTTGATTTAGCAAGTGAAAACGAAATAAAAACTATTATTTGTCAATTAACAAATTCATATTTTCAAAATGATGTTTTGCCAAACAAAATAATCCAAAAAAGTAATTATTTACAAGTTGATAATGGTTTTATGGCGTTTTTATCGGTTAGTGAATTCCCATTATTGGTAAATGATAGATGACTATTTAATTGTGGTAATTTAGCACAAACAAATATGCAAATTAAATTTCGTGATATATCAGAGCAAGAAAGTATGAAAATGTTAGACAAAGCAATTATGCGAGCTGAAATGCAAGAACCACGCAAAGCTAGTCAAAATATAAATTATCAGAATTATTTAGAAAATTTTCATACTTTATTGGAGTTAATACAAAATGGGAATGAAAGAATAAAAATGGTTTCAGTTGTTTTTACTTGTTATGGTAAAACAAAAGAAGAATTAAATAAAATCATAAATACTTGTAAAAATCAATTAATAAAAGAACAAATGA
Source organism: Orius laevigatus (assembly GCA_018703685.1). Lineage (NCBI taxonomy): Eukaryota > Metazoa > Arthropoda > Insecta > Hemiptera > Anthocoridae > Orius > Orius laevigatus. Next base: position 21,439 of record JAGWEN010001041.1, read on the forward strand.
AAATGAATCCGTTAAAGTATCAACAACTAGAATTTTATTTTAGTATTTTTAAAGATAATAAAAAAACTAAAAATCTTTATCAAGAAATGGCAACGGTTTCAATTGCAAGTAGTTATCCATTTGTATTGCCAACAATAAAAGATGATGGGGGAGTATTGTTGGGTGCGAATGAACATAATTCTCCGGTTATTTTTGATGTAAAACATCGCGATAATTTCCGTAACAGCAGCAATGTTGTTGTGTTTGGTTTAACGGGAAGTGGTAAAACGATGGATGTTAAAAAACAACTTAATTGATTATATTGCAACAACACAAAGTTATATATTATTGATCCTGAACGTGATTATCATTCGCTAGCAAATTACTATGATGGAGAAATTATCCCCGTTGGCAAGTCTGACAAGGCACGAATAAATCCGTTAGAAGTGTTTGGTGATGATTTATTAGAACATATTTTATTGTTAGAACAATGATTTAAGATTTTATATCCAACATTACAAATAGGTGATGTTGCGGAATGACAAAAAACATTATTAGCAGTTTATAAAGCAAAAAATATTACGCCACAAACCGATTTTACAAAACTAACTGCAAAAGATTATCCAATTTTAAATGATTTATATAACTATAATGAAAAACAAGAAAAACAAAAAGAACATAAATCAACACTTAACTCTGTATTGTGAAAATTAACACAAGGAGCAGATGGTTATTTATGAAATGGAATAAGTACTTTGTCATTAAAAGGTGATTTGATTGTTTTTGATACCCATGAATTAACAGTAAATAAAGAAAAACAAAATGCCCAATTATTTTTAATGCTAGCGTTTTTAGATAAAGAAGTTAAGAAAAACAAAGCCAAAAATGAAATACTACCAATTGCCGAACAACAATGAATTTGTATTGCAATTGATGAGGCTCACTTGTTAATTAATGAAAATAATACCTTAGCGTTGAATTTCTTGTTTGAAATGACAAAACGCATTCGTAAATATAATGGTATTTTGTATATTATTACGCAAAATATTGCTGACTTTATGGGCAATGCAAATATTAAAACGCAAGCGCAAGGAATAATAAACAACTGCTTATATCAGTTTGTTCATCATTTAGCGCCAAGTGATTTAAACGATTATGATGATTTAATTTCAGCTAGCGGAAGATTAAATCAATATCAAAAAGATATTATTGCTAGTGCACCAACAGGGGTTTGTTTGTTTACAATTGGTAGTAATCAACGTACAATTGTAAATATCAAAACAAATCCAATTGAAATCAAAGCAATTGGAAATAACCGCGAAAAGGGCGAATTCAGAAAGGAAATAACAAAATGAAAAAAATTTTAAGTTTATTAGGAGCAGTTGGTTTAACTGCAACCACAACAAACAGTATAGTTTCTTGTGAAAATCAATTGTCGAAGGAAGAAAAAGTATTTATTAACTCAATGTTAGTAAACAATTTATTTGTTAATTTAAATTTAGATAACTGAAAAAAATGTTTTAATAATGAGATTAAGGAATATGGCCCCGAATTAAAAACTAGGATAGAAAATAAAATAAATAAAAATAACTTAGTAGATAATATTTTAAAAAACAAATACAGTTACAATGTAGTTAATAGTGCAATTTCAGAATATCAAAAAATAGCAGATAATTTAGATATTAAATTAGAAGATAATACTTGGGATTTTACTAATGTAACTATAAAAGACAATAAAAAGAATGAAAAAAGTAAATTTATTATGTACTGTAGTACTAAAAAATATAATATTGATTTAGATTTACTACTAGAGTATAATTCAAAAAAATATAACTATAAATGAAATTTATAAAGCTCAGTAGTAGTTTTAAAAAGATTTATTTTTGATACAATTTATTTATTTAAAATATCTTTTTTTATTTTAGGGTATAATGTGTTATACCCTAATAAATTAAAATCACATAATAAATAACAACCAATAAACAATTAATCTCAACAAAAATAACCCAGAAAGGAACAAAGCAATTGAACAACAACACTATCGGCAAGAAAAAGCGAGCAAATCTTATATAATTTTATTCAAATGCAAAACAACATTACAACTGATGAAAAATTATATCTAGAATAGAAAAGAACAAAAATGAAACAAGGGCAATTTATTTGCCCAAAATGCAACAAAGGATATGAAATAGGACATGGCGATTGAAAACAAATGGAACAATTCTTTTTAAATTGTTATAAATGTAATAATTGTTCTTTTTGTATTTCTTGTTGCACCGGTGTTAAAATTAAATAAAGTATTTATTTTATTTAATATATTATGCTATTAATTTCTTTTATTAGTTTAAAATTTTTTAATTATAAAATACTTTAATTAATGAAAGGAATTTTTTATATGTACAGAAATTTTCAAAACAATAATTTACTTACAAAAGAAGTAGATGTTATTTTTGCTGATAAAGCAATGTTCAAAACAATTACCGACAAAAACAATATTCAACGCAATTTATTTTCATTTTATGTAAATGACGACGGACAAAATATTAAATGTGTTACTTGAAATGAAACTGCGGATAATTTAAACAAATTATTTAATAAAGATACTAAAACAATTGAAATTAAGTATCTTCACAAAAATAATAAAAACACTGACGAACTTGAATACAGTGTTAGAGAATTTAATATTATCAATTAAATTATGTTATATTAACCAAGATGTATTTTAAAATACATCTTGGTTAATAATTTAGGTTTAAATAAAACCACCTTATTTTACTAAGGTGGTTTTATTTTTTAACAAAATATTTGTATATTTTTTAAATTTGCTATATAATAAATTTGTTAGCATATTAAATGCTAGGACAATTTAAAAACGGAAACACATATCATTTTGAACATAACTGTGTTTCCACTGACAATTTTAACATATTTTAATTAACTTAAAATGTGTTGTATCAATTATTATAATATTGTTTGTGGAAATAGCGGTCTGTTATTTCCCTTTTTATTTGTTTACACAAAGGAGTGATAAAAAAATATTTTATTGGCACAATTGTGATAGAATTATAACAACTAAATAAAAAGAAAAATGACACCGAAGTCATTCTTCTATACACCTATTAAGGGTCTACTAAACCGCTTAATTAGGGTTAATATATAATTTGCCTGAACCGCACATTTGTGGTGGTTCTTGGTTAAATTATAACATTTTTTAATTTTTGTGTATAGGTAGAATGATAAAAAAAGTCATTCTACCTATTTTTTATTTAATATATCAAAATAACAAAAATTCAGTTTATATCAGACTACATTAGCGTTGAAATAATCAAAAAGAATATGATTCTACATTTTGGGAAAATATCAACGCTGATAAGGGGTTTAAATTAACTCAAACCCGCAGAAAGGAGCATATTACTATGCAAGAATTGGTATTACAAGCAGAACAAGTCAATTATCACTTTGTTGACCTACCGCGTGGTGGTAAGTTTAAAGTATTTAATCAGTTAGATGAACAAAAACACATGTGTAACTTTTTTGTCCATAAAACAGATATCTATAAACATACACTGTTATCGAATAAGGTGCGTATTGGTAATAACTTTATTAGTGTTGGCAAAAAAGACATCCACGTCACAAAAACAGACCCTAATTGGTTTAATGTGGGGGTGCGTGTTTTTGGAACATATCATATTTATTATGCCGACGGAACACGCATTAAAGCGACAGGATATGACGCGATGATAAAAACAAATATGTATAAATTCCATAACTTAAATACGCTGCACCGTCAATTTGAAAAATGACAAGCAGTCGAACCTCGCCTTCGTAAGTTTAAAAACCGCGAAGAATTTTTAGCGTCGGTTGACGCAAAATATCAAACTGAACTACAAGCAATGGCCAAACAAAAAGCAGAATTTCAAGCCTCAATAAAAGCGAAATATTCTGCTAATAAAAAGTAACAAAAAAATCAAAAGAGAATAATTCTCTTGTAGATGAGTATAACACACACTATGAAAAATACAAGTACGACCCACCAGAAGTATCAGATGAAGAAGTCATCCAGTTATTAAAGGAATTAGATAACTTAGACTAATTCCCTAGTGAGTTCTTCACTCCCCTATCAACAAAGTACAGAGCTTGCGTAAAACCAACGAGTAGCAAGACAACAAATACAACAACAAGATATGGTCTTCATCATATTATTTTTACTATTTGATAGAACACCCGATTTTATTATCCTTTTTCTTCCAATATAATTTCAAAACTATTCCTATACTATATCAAAACAAAATATTTATAAATAATCAAAGTACTAATTACATTTAACAAAACTAAACACCTACGAAATTTTAATTAACAAAAATAAAAGAACATATAAATATGTTCTTTTATTTTAAATAATTTTTATTAGTATCAATTAAGAGAATCAATTGAAATAGCGTATTTAATACTTATAGGATTACCACTATAAATACTAGAATCTTTTGAAGTAATTGTTGCTGTGTTTGTAGTAATATTTTCAACGTTAATATAATTAATATCTAATTTAGGATACATTTTTATTAATCTATCTTTGATTTGTTTTTCGTTTGGATTATTAGCATCTTGAGTTACAAACTCACCTAAATCTTTGTTAATTATTATTGATGATAATTCTACAGAACTATCAATTTCAAAATCATATTCTTTTTGGCTTCCTCATTTTTTTGCTTTAGGTTTAATAATAATTCTTTTTTCATTAAAGTCGAGTGTAATTTCAAAATCTTTTTCTGTTAAATTGGCCTTGGGATTTTTACTTATTAGATAATTTAAAACATCTAGTTCATTTATTGTTATTTTGCCTTTAGTTTTAAATATTATTTTTTTAACATCTGTATCTCTTTTATTTCTGATTAAGGTTTCTAAATAATTTGTTTGTGAAAAATTAATTTTACTATTTTTTTCTTGTTTTTGATAAGGGCTGGCAGCAATAACATTTGGTATTGTTGTTCCTGTAATTGTTAGTACACTTAATAAACTGATTAATTTTTTCATTGCTGTATTTCCTTTCTGAAATTGTATTATGGTGTTATGTTGCTAAGTTGATAATTAATAAATTTTTGGTACAAAATAATCTTATTATAAAAATTGATTAATATTCTTATGAAATATTTTAAGAGCAATTTAAACCGAATAATTTAGCATAGCGCCCTACTTAAAACCTTTATAAAATAAGGGTTTTTATTGCTTGTTTTTCAATTGTCGTTTGTGGCGCATTGAGTGTTATTTTCGCGGGTAAATGGTAATAAAAATAAATAATATTAAATTTATTTTTATGTTTTATATTATATAATTAATATAATAAATTATATTAATTATATAATATAAAACATGCTTGCAAAAATGATATTTTTTGATATTATATAATTAATATAATTTATTATATTAATTATATAATAAAATAGAAAGGAAAGCAAAATGCCAGTAATAAAGAAAAAAAGTACATTAGAAATGATTGATAATTCTGTATCTTTTAAGAAGAAAATAAAAGATAATAAAAAAGTTTTATTGCCTAATACAACTTGTGATTTTTATCTAGTAGAAAATTTCAAAAATGAAGCACAGCAAAGAAAATGAAAAATGTCTACTTTAATGAATGAAATTCTTAAAGAACGCTATGGAAAGGAAAACAAAAATAATGAAGATAATTAGTTTTAGTAATAAAAAAGGTGGGGTTGGCAAAACGACCCTTTGTAAAAATGTTGCATATAAATTTGCTTTGGATAATAAAAAAGTTTTAATTATTGATTTAGACACCCAAGCAACCATTTCTTTTGGTGTTAGTAATAAAAACATAGACTTTAATAAAACTTTAAATAAAGTTATTTTGGACTTAGAAGAAATAAAAGTTAAAAAAGTAATACAACCAACAAAATACAAAAACATTGACATTATTGTTGGTGGCGAAAAACTACGGAATATAAATTTGTTAATTAAAGAATTATATAATAATTATCAAAACAACAAAGAAAATATAGCTGAAAATATTTATCTAAAAAATCAAGAAACTTTTGATAGTTATGATTATGTCTTGATTGACTATCCACCAACGGTAGATGACTTTTCACTAGATTGGTTATTAATTAGTGATTTAATTTTAATTCCAATAAATGAAGGTGTGAGTAGTTTTAAAGGAATTTTAGACTTAATTAATAGTTTAAAATATATGGCAAATAAAACCGAACGAAATATACCAAAACATAATATTATTTTTAATAATATAAAAGATAATGAAAATTTAGAGATAATAGAAAGTTATTTAAAAGAAAAAAATATTTTTCTTATTGTTTTCCTTTTCAAATTAAAAGTTCTAAGTCTTTTTTATCTGCCGAAAACGAATTGGCGAGTATTTGAGATAGTCAATATTATTGGCGACAGAAACAAGCATACGAAGAACTCATCAAGGAAATCAAATAATTATGAAAATAGATGAAAATATTTGTATTGTTCCACATTGTGAAGAAACAATATTGCTTGTTAATAGGGGATGTCCTTTTTGTACAGAACATATAACAAAATTTGATGATTTTGTATCAAGACATAAGGTTTCTAGTGAATTAGATAATATGTTAGAAAATGATGAAGAATTCCGAAATGAATTTTGAACTGATATGGTTAATTATTTTTTTGTTGAAGAAGAACATGAATACCATAGAAAAAATAAAAAACAGAAGAAAATGAAAGTAGACAAAATATGATGAAAAAAGCAGAGAATAAAGACACTAAAAATCATAATTTATGATTGTTGATGTTGATTTACAAAAGTGTTTGAATTGTAGTTTTGCGGTTCAAAAAGTCGATGATGAGTGATTTATAATCAATACGGGTGATAAAAACTGTGCTAAATTATAACTTTATGTTATAATATAATTACCAAGATGTTTATATCTTTGGTATGTTATGTAACCCTAAATGTATCAAATATCAAATACTCTTTTCTTGTAGCAAAAAAACACCATCTTTAATTAAAGATGGTATAATATAGATGTTAATTTAATAAAAATAAAATTAAGTGATAGTAATTTATCGGAAAATAAATTACTATCGTGGAAACACTAGCTAACCACTAGCGTTTCCACAGACAATTTTAACATATTTTACTGGGGTGTTTGTTTGTCCTTTGGTAAAATATGTTCAAAAATTGCTTGTGGGAATAGTGCGGTGGTGCTATTCTCTTTTTTTGTTAAAAAGAGAATTCAGAAAGGAATAAATGAAATGAAAGATTATAAATATATTTGTCTAAATTGTGGAGCTTGTTTTAAAATTAAAAGACATACTGGTTATTCAACTACGGGGTGTACGGGAAAAGAATTACAGCTCAAATTTGAGCTCACAGTTTAATTAAACAGAAAGGAATACAGAAATGAAAAAACTATTAAGTATCTTAACAATATCAACCTTAACAGCGAGCATACCAGCACCATTACTTGCCAATGCACCGTTAGTTCGTATCAAACCCGATATTGGGTCAACGGAAAAAGATGTCACAACTGGTTTTAATATAAAAATAAAAGAAAAATATAGTAAAGATAATATGTTAAAAATTGACAACAACGATAAAGACAGTAAATCAATTGACAATAAATACTATATTGTTATATGACGTAGTAATATTAAAAGCACTGAATGAAGAGTCGCTAAATTTCTTAATAATCAAACATGAATAAAAATTGATTCAGTAGATTCAGAACAAAGAACTCTTTATAAGGAGACTAATGGTTTTTCAATTCAGTTTGGTAGAAGAGGGGCGTATCCTTGAGATGGTTCAGAAGATTTAATTAAACTAGTTTATCGTTGAAATGGTATTGGTGACCCTGCGACACCAAACATTGATATTAATGGGAATATAACTAATTGAAACCAACCAATAAAGAATGATTTTCAACAAGGAATTTCGTTTTCGCTTGTGGATGGTTCTAAAACAGCAACTTGGTCTAATGCTGGTATGCGTTTAACGGTGGATGGAGAAACAAACATCAATATCGATAATAAAAATGTTGAAGAAGTTTATTGAGATGGTTCTTTGCAACCACAAACAAGCAAACAATGGAAAATCAATGTTAAACCCGAAACCGCACCACGAGACCATAAATTATCTATTAAATACAATATTAACGGGACAAAATACACAAGTGAAGATATTATGGTGTCGATGTTAGCAAAAATTGACCCAACACCAACACCAGTGCAACAAAATCTAAGTGATTTAATTAAAAACAAAGATTTAGGTAATATCATTGATAACAATGATAACACTATTTTCTTAGCAGTAAATAAAGCAAATAGTGAAATTATTGATGATTTTTCGCAAATTGAAATTAGTAAAAAAGATAATCATTCTGCAACATTATCAGCAAAAAAAGATAGTAAAAGCTATAAAGGTTCAGTTGATGTAACTTATAATGTTGTACCGGCAACGGTAGTTGATTTAAAAATAGAATTAGCAACATCTTCAAAAGCAATAGTTGTGAATGATTATATTGGTCAAATTGATACAAGTAATCTTACAAACCCAGTTAACACATTCTATTATGCAAATAGTGAAAGTGTTATCACAATGGTTAAACCAACATCAAGTAGTGTCATAACTGGTATTGTCTATGGTTGTGATGAGCAATGAAATAAAACATCATGATCAAGCAACATTGATCCTACAAGTGGGATTAAACTTGATGGGTCACAACTTGGTGCGGTTCAGGGAAGATATTTAATTGACTTAAAAAACGAATTAGGACAAACAAATACTATTTATTTGCAAATTCATAATGAGAAAGATAAAAAAGCACAAGCATATTGGAATACTGAAAATGGAAAAAACTTTGAACAATGAGCAGAAGATAACGGATATAAAAATATCCGTGGTTATAGTGCTAGTCAGTTAAACAATTTGTTTGAATTATCGCAGACTTGAAAACAAAGTTTAGCACATTTAGATTTAAAGTTAGATAACTTTGTTGTTGATAACATTAAAAATGTTAGCCAAAATGAAATTGATAACTATAAAACAAAAATGCTAGCTAGTGTAAAATCACAAGTTGAAAAGTATGCCCCTAATGTTGTAGAAAACACTGATTATAAAATTCTAGTCGATCCCCTTGTTGCTGGTGATTGAACGACCAACAAAGATGTCAAAGTTCAATCCGTTAGTGGTAGTACAAAACTGTTGAGTTTTGCTATCAAAACTATTCCAGTGCAGCAAAAAGATGAACCAACTCCACCATCACCAGTACCAAGTGATAAGGGTGTAAAATCGTTTTGAAAAATACTCGGGATAGTGGTTGGTGTGTTGGCGGGTGTTGGTCTTGTGGGGATGTTGTTGTGGCGATATTGGTTGCGTCCTTGAAGAACGAAAATTCGTAATGCGCGTAGTGATAAAAGAGTAGCAGAGCGTAGAGCACAGTGAGCGAAAGAAGAAGCGGAAGCAAAAGCAAAGCAAAAACAAGAAAGCGAGGATCAAAATGATGATGGGAATAATTCTTAATTTTTTAATCAATAGTGTTGTGGGGACAATATTTTTAGTTATATTTTGTGGTTCTTGCATTATTGGTGTTATTTGTGGGTTGGTGTTGGGAATTAAGTTTTATTTCAAACCACCAGTTGATAGTAAACAAGAATTACAAAATAAAATAGATGATCAAGAACAGAAAGGTGGTGTTGATGATGAATGCAACACAGCAGTTAGTAGAAAAAATTATTAATTATGGTAGTGCGACGTTGATTGTGGTCGCGTTTGCGGTGGCGATTATTTATTTGTCAGTTTATTTTATTAGTGGTGCTGGTGATAAAACTAGTATGGAGCGTAAAGAAACAATCAAACGGGTTGGTTGAACGTTTTTGTGTTTAGTTGGAGTGGTAATAACGCCGACCTTTGTTTTGATTTTTAAAGATAGTATTATCTCTCATTTTGGATAAAATAAATGCGCTTAAAAAACAAAAAGAATGATTGATTTAATTTCAATCTGAAATCAAAAAAATCAAGACAGATAAATAGTGGTGTAAGTTCAATTTCAACAACAGTTAATAAAATTATTAAAAAAATAGCATTAATTATTGGCATTGCCTTTTTACCAACAATGCTATTTTTATTAATCATTTTTATGGTTGTTTTTGCAGTGTGAAAGTTTTTTAACCCCGATAGTTTTAATACTGATGTTGTCAATAATTTAATGTCAACTGCTGCCATAGAAACAACCCCTACACCAACGGGTGGTACTGGTGGATTTATGGCGAGCGTGTTGAATGCAGTTTCAGCGATATTGTATTTGTTTTTTATTCGCCCGATTTTGTGGTTGTTGGGACAAATGCAAGAAGTGATTTATTTTATGGGCGCTGGTAAGTTAACGGATAAGTTGTTGTTTGGTACTGAGAATAGTTGAATGGGGATACCAGCGGCATTTTGAGTTTGTATTGGCATTGCAATTGCCCTAGCAATGTTATGTGTGTCAATTCGGTTGATTGAGATTATGATGACACATGTTAAGGATAAGGGGCAAAAATTTAAAAAGGTATGACTTAATTTATTTTTGGCTGTAATAGTAATTCCGGCAATTCCGGTTGCTTTTATCTTTTTTAATTATGTGATTAATACAATTACTCAAACAATTATTAATAATGGTTATTTAAGTACGAAAGATATTGGGTTGTTTATATTTAATTCGTCGTTTGATAATGGTATGCATAATTTTACTTATGTGCCGGTGAGTTGAACGTTTGATGATAGTGTTCACTTTAATTATTTAATATGTTTGTTTTCTGAAACATTTATGATTTATATTTTGTTGTTGATAAACTTATTCTTGTTTTGGCGAACATTTGAATTGTTTGTGCTTTATGTGATATCTCCGGTTGTTGTTGTGAGTTGTGTGTCAGATGAAGGGCGAAGATTTAACAATTGAAAAAATTTAGTTATTCATCGCTTTATTGCATTTGCAATTGTTTATTTAGCATATAATGTTTTCTTAAATGCGATGACATTGTTTGTTGAAATTGGTAGTCAATTACCAAATAATGCGACACAACCCATTTTTGTGTTAATTGGTATTTTTGCAAGTGGAATGGTTGTTGTGAAATCACCGCAGTTGTTATCGAGTGTTCTTGGTGGTGAAGTGGCAATAACAGATAGTTTAGGTTATCTAATTGGTTTATCAACAGCAAGCAAGGGTCTTGCGTTTGGTACAACAGCGATGTTGGTTGGAAAACAAGAGACCCGCCGACACAACCAAGGAAACTTTATTCAACGAAGTGGTGGAGCACTTGGTTTAACACGTTGGGGTGTGGCAAAATCAACCACCGTTGCTAGTGCGGTTGTGTCGGTGCCAACAACAGTAAAAGGTGTGGGTCAGGGTTTCAAAAATGTTGCTAGCGGTATTGGTAATTATATTAAGGATAGTGCCGTAAAGGGATGAAACTTTGGGAAAGCTCCAACTGATAAATAAAAAATAGCGTCTGTACTGCATTGAAATATTTTAAGTAACAACAAATCCTATTTTAATGCAAATAAAGGGCAAAAAGGAGTTGAAAAATAATGGAACAAAATAATCAAACTGAACAAGATACACCTAAAATTATCACTAAAAAATCTAGTGGCGTTCGTTTTGTTTTTACTAATATTTTGGGTGGTGTTGGTTGAGCAGAAGCGATAATTTGTTTAATTGGTCTTGTTTTTGTTTTGCTAACTGTTGCGTTGTTGGTAAAAGTGTCATTGCTGGCAATGTTTGTAGTTGTATTTATATTATTGTGGTTAACAATAATTTTGATTGTGCCGAAACGAAATAGTAGTGAAAAAGTTTATCAAGGTATTTGAAGAGCAATTAAATATCTTTTTACGCAGAAAAAACGAAATCATACAGAACTTCAAAATATTAATTTAATTGAAGATGTTAAAAATAATATTATTTATTTTAAGGATAATCGGGTTGCTAAAGTGTGAAAAATCACAGCAAAAGATATTTCATTGTTGACCCAAAATGAACGCAATAATACTATTTATAACTTAGCAACAATTTTTAGAACATTGCGATTAGATTTTGATATTGTCAAAATAGAACAACCATATAATTTTAATGCGCAGTATCAAAATTTAGTTCATGTTGCCAATAAGTGAGAATTCAATCAAGAAACTAATGTGAGTGTTGAAGAACAGCTATTAAATTATGGCGAACAGTTAAATCAAATTGAAAAAGATATATATTGACAAGAAGCAATTTATTATTTAGTTGTGTATGATACAAATTATGAAAGTTTAGAACAGCAAACTAAGTACATTATTAATAACTATAATGCTGATATTCAATTTGATTTAGCAAGTGAAAACGAAATAAAAACTATTATTTGTCAATTAACAAATTCATATTTTCAAAATGATGTTTTGCCAAACAAAATAATCCAAAAAAGTAATTATTTACAAGTTGATAATGGTTTTATGGCGTTTTTATCGGTTAGTGAATTCCCATTATTGGTAAATGATAGATGACTATTTAATTGTGGTAATTTAGCACAAACAAATATGCAAATTAAATTTCGTGATATATCAGAGCAAGAAAGTATGAAAATGTTAGACAAATCAATTATGCGAGCTGAAATGCATGAACCACGCAAAGCTAGTCAAAATATAAATTATCAGAATTATTTAGAAAATTTTCATACTTTATTGGAGTTAATACAAAATGGGAATGAAAGAATAAAAATGGTTTCAGTTGTTTTTACTTGTTATGGTAAAACAAATACAGTTACAATGTAGTTAATAGTGCAATTTCAGAATATCAAAAAATAGCAGATAATTTAGATATTAAATTAGAAGATAATACTTGGGATTTTACTAATGTAACTATAAAAGACAATAAAAAGAATGAAAAAAGTAAATTTATTATGTACTGTAGTACTAAAAAATATAATATTGATTTAGATTTACTACTAGAGTATAATTCAAAAAATATAACTATAAATGAAATTTATAAAGCTCAGTAGTAGTTTTAAAAAGATTTATTTTTGATACAATTTATTTATTTAAAATATCTTTTTTTATTTTAAGGTATAATAAGTTATACCTCAATAAATAAAAATAATATAATAAATAACAACCAATAAAAAATTAATCTCAACAAAAATGAACCAGAAAGGAACAAACCTGTATGCACAACAACACTATCGGCAAGAAAAAGCGAGCAAATCTTATATAATTTTATTCAAATGCAAAACAACATTACAACTGATGAAAAATTATATCTAGAATAGAAAAGAACAAAAATGAAACAAGGACAATTTATTTGCCCAAAATGCAACAAAGGATATGAAATAGGACATGGCGATTGAAAACAAATGGAACAATTCTTTTTAAATTGTTATAAATGTAATAATTGTTCTTTTTGTGTTTCTTGTTGTAACTGTGTTAAAATTAAATAAAGTATTTATTTTATTTATTTAATCTATTATGCTATTAATTTCTTTTATTAGTTTAAAAATTATTATTTATAAAATACTTTAATTAATGAAAGGAATTTTTAATATGTACAGAAATTTTCAAAACAATAATTTACTTACAAAAGAAGTAGATATTATTTTCTCTGATAAAGCAATGTTTAAAACAATTACTGACAAAAACAATATTCAACGCAATTTATTCTCATTTTATGTAAATGATGATGGACAAAACATTAAATGTGTTACTTGAAACGAAACTGCCGATAATTTAAACAAAGTATTCAAAGAAAGTAATACAATTGAAATTAAATATCTTCACAAGAATAACAAAAACACTAACGAACTTGAATACAGTGTTAGAGAATTTAACATTATCAATTAAAATATGTTATATTAATCACGATGTATATAAAATACATCACCTTTAATTTAGGTTTAAATAAAACCACCTTAGTAAAATAAGGTGGTTTTATTTTTTAACAAAATATTTGAATATTTTTTAAATTTGCTATATAATAAATTTGTTAGCAACTAGATTGCTATTGACAATTAAAAAACGGAAACACAACAAATTTTGAACATCACTGTGTTTCCACTGACAATTTTAACATATTTTATTTATCTTAGAATGTGTTGTATCAATTATTATAATTTTGTTTGTGGAAATAGCGGTCTGTTATTTCCCTTTTTATTTGCTTTCGCAAAGGAGTGATAAAAAAATATTTTATCCGCACATTTGTGGTAGAATTATAACAACTAAATAAAAACAAAGAAAAATGACCAGTCAGTCATTCTTCTATACACCTATTAAGCGGTCTCACAAACCACTTAATTAGGGTCTAATATAATTTGTCTGAACCGCACAGTTGTGGTGGTTCTTGGTTAAATTATAACATTTATTGCATAATGTGTATAGGTAGAGTGATAAAAAAGTCATTCTACCTATTTTTTTTATTTAATAATAACAAAAATAGGCTACATTATCGTTGAAACCAACCAAAAGAATATTATTCTACATTTTGGAAAATATCAACGCTGATATGGGGTTTAAATGCGGTCAAAACCGCAGAAAGGAGCATATTATTATGCAAAATTTAGTACAACAACCCGAACAAATCAATTATCACTTTGTTAAATTGCCAACGGGTGGTCAGTTTAAGGTTTTTAATCAGTTAGATGAACAAAAACACATGTGTAACTTTTTTGTCCATAAATCAGATATCTATAAACATACACTGTTATCGAATAAGGTGCGTGTTGGTGATAACTTTATTAGTGTTGGCAAAAAAGACATCCACGTCACAAAAACAGACCCTAATTGGTTTAATGTGGGGGTGCGTGTTTTTGGGACATATCATATTTATTTTGCAGATGGAACACGTATCAAAGCGACAGGATATGATGCGATGATTAAAACCAATATGTATAAATTTCATAACTTAAATACCCTACACCGTCAATTTGAAAAATGACAAACTGTAGAGCCTCGCCTTCGTAAGTTTAAAAACCGCGAAGAATTTTTAGCATCAGTTGACGCAAAATACCAAACTGAACTACAAGCAATGGCCAAACAAAAAGCAGAATTTCAAGCTTCAATCAAAGCGAAATATTCTGCTAATAAAAAAGTAACAAAAAAATCAAAAGAGAATAATTCTCTTGTAGATGAGTATAACACACATTATGAAAAAAACAAGTGGAACCCACCAGAAATGACAGAAGAAGAAGTCAAACAATTACTAGAGGAATTAAAAAACCTAGACTAATCCCCCTACTGAGTTCTTCCCCCTATTAACAAAGCATAAGAGCTTGCGTAAAACCACAGTTGTAGCAAGACAACGAAAAACAACTCCAAGATATGGTCTTCATCATATCATTTTTGTTATTTGGTAAAGCACCAGTTTTTATTATCTCTTTTCTTCCAATATAATTCCAAAACTATTCCTATATTATGCCAAAACAACGAATATTAATTATATAAATAATAAAATCAATAACTATGTATGATAAAAACTAAACACCCACGAAATTTTAAATGATAAATAAATATTTAAATAGTATTGTTTTTTTATATAAAATAGAGTTATAAATAAGGTAGATAAAGCCTACAAACGACATTATCTTATTATAATAACAATTTAATAATAGAAAGAAGGAAAAAATTATGGGAACATTATTAGGCCTTTTAGGTTCAATCGGAATTATCAGCAGCGGTGCTGGTACTATTGCAAACGCAACAACTATTCCTGCTGGAACATATATTATTCATGCTAGTGCATCATCAATGATTGATCTTGTTAGCAAAGAAGTCTCTGGAATTCTTAATGCAAATTCAACATGAATTTTAACTATTGAAAAAGGGATTTATGCTGGTGAAAAAGTAGCAACTGATGTTATTGCTGAAGCAATGATTGCATTAGAAGAAACAGCTAGTTTAACAACTGGAGTTTTATCAAATGTGGCAGCGCTTGCTGCAGCTGCTGAAGCATTATCAACTCCTGTTACTGTTGAAGGTGGTATTCTTGCTGGTTCATTAGGAACGGCAGCTGAAACCTTGGGTATTTCGTTAGCAATTGGTGCTGCAATTGCTGGTGGTTATTATGCTTATCACCATTGAGATAGCATTAAACATTTTGCTAGTGAAGCAGTAAAAACAGGTGAACATTATGTATCATCGGCGACTGATTATTTAAAAGATTGATGACCTTTTTAATTATTTTAAGATCAATTTAAAACAAATAATTTAACATAGTCCCCTACTTAAAACTCTTATTTTATAAGGTTTTTTTGTTGCTTGTTTGGCAATTGTTGTCTGTGGCGCATTGAGTGTTATTTTCACGGGTAAATAGTAATAAAATTTAAATTATTATTTATTTTATTATATCACTTGTGATATTTGTGATATAATAATAAAAAGTAAATAAATTAAAGAAAAAATTATTATTTATTTTATTATATCACTTGTGATATTTGTAATATAATAATAAAAAGGAGTAAAAAATGCCAAAAATTATAAATACGATAAGCAGTTTAAAAAAAATAGACAATTCGAATAACGATGAAAAAATTAGTGATATTGAAGAAAATATAAATAAATTATCAAGTTTTAAAAATGTTAAAGAATTTAAAAACGCGAAATTGAAAAATATTTTGCCACCAATGACTTGCGATGTGGAATTAGTACAAAAATTTAGAAACGAGGCAAAAGAAAAAGATTGGAAATATACTACCCTTATGAATAAAATTTTAAGATATTGATATGATAATAGAAAGGAAAATATACAAAATGAAGATGATTAGTTTTTGTAATAAAAAAGGTGGGGTCGGAAAAACAACATTATGTAAAAATGTGGCATATAAATTAGCTCTTGATGGGGCAAAGGTCTTGTTAATTGACCTTGACCCCAAGCAACATTATCAGTCCAATTAATAACTAAGAAAGGAAATAATGATAATTCAATTATTGAATTAGTTTCAAGCAAAAATGCTATAAAACATATAAAAATTAAAACCCTTGTTCAAGAAACAAAACATAAAAATATAGATATTATAACTGGAAATGAAGACTTAACTAATTCAAATACTATTATAAATACTGTTTTTGCTGTTGAACAAAAATACATTATTGCTGATATGATTTATCAATCAAACCAAGAAATTTTTGATAGTTATGATTATGTGTTGATTGATTATCCCCCAACAATACAAGAACTAGCAATAAATTTTTTAACAATATCTGATTTTATTATTATTCCTATAAATGCAGGAAATGGAAGTTATAAAGGTTTAATTGATTTGAAAAATACATTAAATTATGTTTGCAGATTAAATAATAGAGATTTACCAAGTATAAAAGTAATATTTAATAATATAAAAGATAATGAAAATACAAGTTTTATATATAAACTATTAGTTAAAAATGATTTAGCTAATTATTTATTAAATAACATAATAAAAAATTCAGATACATTTATTAAGACTGAAAATGAATTATCTAGTATTTGAACTAATCAACATTATTGGCGGCAAAAACAAGCATACGAAGAACTCATCAAGGAAATCAAATAAATTGTGTTATAATTTATTTACCAAGATGTTTTATATCTTTGGTATATTATGTAGCCCTAAATGTATCAAATGTAGTAAATATCAATCTTTACATTTTTATTCTATTTAGTAAGATTTTAGAAAATAAAAAACTATAAACAAGATTGTTTATAGTGTATAATATTTATGGAATTAAATATTTTTAATAAAAATTGAGTGATACTAAGTTATCTGATAATAACTTAGTATCGTGGAAACACTAGCTGAAACTAGCGTTTCCACAGACAATTTTAACATATTTCTTGGTGGTATTTTTGTTATACTACTGTGAAATATGTTGGAAATTGTCTTGTGGGAATAGTGCGGTGGTGCTATTCTCTTTTTTTATTAAAAAGAGAATTCAGAAAGGAAATACAGCAATGAAAAAACTACTAAGTATCTTAACAATATCAACTTTAACAGCGAGCATTCCCGTACCATTGCTTGCCAACACAACAATAGAAAGAACAAAAAGAGATGTTGGGACAACGGAAAAAGATGTAACAGCTGGCTTTGATATAAAAACAAAAGAAGAATGAAATAATTGAAAACAATTAAAATCAGAACAAAAACCATTTAATACAATAGATAATAAATGATATTTTGTGGTTTGAAAAGCGAACAAACAAGATAATTGAAGAATTATTAAATTTAACTATAATTTTGATAATACTACTAAATTAGATCAAAATAACAATTTTAATTTGTATATTACAGCACTTAAAACATTATCCATTTTTAATCAATCACCAGCCCAATGAATTCCCTGAGATAATAAAAGCAAAGAACACATTAAAGGAGTATATAAATGATTTGGAACTTATAATCCAGAAACACCCAAAATTGATAATGGGGGAAATATTTCAGATTGAAATGTAAAAAAACCACCTTTTAAAAATGGTATTTCGTTTGCCCTTGCTGATGGTTCTAAAACGGCAACTTGGTCTAATGCTGGTATGCGTTTAACGGTGGATGGAGAAACAAACATCAATATCGATAACCCAAATGTTACGGAAGTTTATTGAGATGGTGCTAAACAAAATATGTTAGGTGGTAAAGTAAATATCAATGTGAAACCCGAAACTAGTGAAAAGACCCATAAATTAGTTATTAAATATGATATCAATGGGACAAAATACACGAGTGAAGATATTGATGTTGTTATGGCAGCAAAAATTGAACCGCCTAAGCCAATTGTTAAAGAAAATTTAAGTGATGTGATTAAATTTGATAATAACAATGATTTAGGAAATATCATTGATAACAATGATGACACTATTAAAGCGGCAATTATAAATAAAAATAGTCGTAGTGTTGATTTTTCACAAATTAAAATAACTGATAAAAAAGATACCCAAGCCACATTATCAGCTATAGAAGGTAGCAAGAGTTATCAAGGTTCAGTTGTTGTTAAATACAATGTTATTCCGGCAACGACAGTTGATTTGAAGATTGATGTAACATCAACGGCAAGTGGTGTTCAAATAGATAAAAATTATTTGGCACAACTGGATAGTAGTAAAATGACAAACAAGGTTGATACATTTTACTATGCGAATGGAAAAAGCACAATTAAAATCAAACAACCATCAACTGGCAGTGTCATAACTGGTGTTGTGTATGGCTGTGATGATAACTGAAATAAAATAAAAGAAAATAAAATAAAAGTATCAGACACAATTGACTCAGTAAGTGGTTTGGAAATTGATAAGGGGCAGTACGGTTCGGTTGATGGGCGTTATTTAATTGAATTGAAACATAAAGATTTATCAACGCATACAAAAACTATTTATTTGCAAATATCAGAAAAACAAAAAGTAGAACATTATTGGGATACACCAAATGGGAAACAATTTGAACAGTGAGCAGAAGACCAAGAACAAGGATACGACAAAATCCGTGGTTATAGTGCTAGTCAGTTAAACAATTTGTTTGCAGTATCGCAGACTTGAAAAAAAAGTTTAAAACATTTAGATCTAAAGTTATCTAACTTTGTTGTTGATAACATTAAAAATGTGACCCCCGACGAAATTGATAACTATAAAACAAAAATGCTAGCTAGTGTAAAATCACAAGTTGAAAAGTATGCTCCGAATGTCGTAGAAAACACTGATTATAAAATTCTAGTCGATCCCCTTGTTGCTGGTGATTGAACGACCAACAAAGATGTCAAAGTTCAATCCGTTAGTGGTAGTACAAAACTGTTAGGTTTAACCGCCAAAACAATTCCACTGCAACAAAAAGACCAACCAACACCAACACCGCCAGCACCAAGTGATAAGGGTGTAAAATCGTTTTGAAAAATACTCGGGATAGTGGTTGGTGTGTTGGCGGGTGTTGGTCTTGTGGGGATGTTGTTGTGGCGATATTGGTTGCGTCCTTGAAGAACGAAAATTCGGAATGCGCGTAGTGATAAAAGAGTAGCAGAGCGTAGAGCACAGTGAGCGAAAGAAGAAGCGGAAGCAAAAGCAAAAGCAGAGCAAAAGAAAGCGGGATCAAAATGATGATGGGAATAATTCTTATTTTTTAATCAATAGTGTTGTGGGGACAATATTTTTAGTTATATTTTGTGGGTCTTGCATTATTGGTATTATTTGTGGGTTGGTGTTGGGAATTAAGTTTCATTTCAAACCACCTGTTGATAGTAAGAAAGAATTATCAAATAAAACAGATGAGAAAGAACAGAAAGGGGGCGTTTTAGATGAATGCAACACAGCAGTTAGTAGAAAAAATTATTAATTATGGTAGTGCGACGTTGATTGTAGTAGCGTTTGCGGTGGCAATTATTTATTTGTCAGTTTATTTTATTAGTGGTGCTGGTGATAAAACTAGTATGGAGCGTAAAGAAACAATCAAACGGGTTGGTTGAACGTTTTTGTGTTTAGTTGGAGTGGTAATAACGCCGACCTTTGTTTTGATTTTTAAAGATAGTATTATCTCTCATTTTGGATAAAATAAATGCGCTTAAAAAACAAAAAGAATGATTGATTTAATTTCAATCTGAAATCAAAAAAATCAAGACAGATAAATAGTGGTGTAAGTTCAATTTCAACAACAGTTAATAAAATTATTAAAAAATAGCATTAATTATTGGCATTGCCTTTTTACCAACAATGCTATTTTTATTAATCATTTTTATGGTTGTTTTTGCAGTGTGAAAGTTTTTTAACCCCGATAGTTTTAATACTGATGTTGTCAATAATTTAATGTCAACTGCTGCCATAGAAACAACCCCTACACCAACGGGTGGTACTGGTGGATTTATGGCGAGCGTGTTGAATGCAGTTTCAGCGATATTGTATTTGTTTTTTATTCGCCCGATTTTGTGGTTGTTGGGACAAATGCAAGAAGTGATTTATTTTATGGGCGCTGGTAAGTTAACGGATAAGTTGTTGTTTGGTACTGAGAATAGTTGAATGGGGATACCAGCGGCATTTTGAGTTTGTATTGGCATTGCAATTGCCCTAGCAATGTTATGTGTGTCAATTCGGTTGATTGAGATTATGATGACACATGTTAAGGATAAGGGGCAAAAATTTAAAAAGGTTGACTTAATTTATTTTTGGCTGTAATAGTAATTCCGGCAATTCCGGTTGCTTTTATCTTTTTTAATTATGTGATTAATACAATTACTCAAACAATTATTAATAATGGTTATTTAAGTACGAAAGATATTGGGTTGTTTATATTTTAATTCGTCGTTTGATAATGGTATG
>JAGWEN010001042.1:0-42681 GCA_018703685.1 Orius laevigatus
ATACCCGATACCCGATATCCGATACCCAACACCTAAAAGCCTGTTGAAAGCCTGTAGAACCTACACCCGGTAACGTATTCCCCTAACCCCTATACACAATACCAAATTAAAAGTAAGAGAAGAATTTTATTGTCAAGTGGATTTCGAAAAAGTAAAGGTTGACGGCGAATTAATAATTCAAGAAGAAATTAAGAAAACATTTCTGATTGTGCGGCTGTTTATCTGGTCCTACTTCCTTTTCTTGGGACTCCATTATTTATTCTTATTTAATTTTCTAAAAACCTCCTTTTTCTTTTGCTCCCGAGTTAATTAGATTTGGAGAGGATATCGGAGGGATAAAAGTTCGATTTTCCGGTCGCCCCCCCCCCTTTTAAATTTCGCCTTTTCCATAGCGTGCTCGACGTTAACGATGTTAAGAGGATTGTAAATAATTATACGGTTCGATAGGACTCCATTAATCCGAAGACTGACGCTCCGGAACCATCAATTCCCTTCGTTGACTCAAAGCCAACAATCACCCCAGGAGGTCAAGGCAACCCATTAAACCGAGATTTTTATTTTTGACCGCTTCCATTAATTGGAAAATGGAGTTAAATAAACTTCATTCTCAAATGTGATTAACTTCAGCTATAAGCTACCGATCGAGTTTATACGTCAACACAATAATGTGTGTGCAATATTTAAAAAAAAAATTGTCCTCTTTTCTTCATAAAATTGTTAAAAACCTACGTTTTCATAAAAATTCCTCGAGCATTCAGGAATGATAAAAACTGTGTCATGTTGAAATAAGCTGACTTTTCAGAGCTCGTCCGCCTACTTTTTTTTATTTTCCCTTCTATTAAATGCTGCGTCCCTTTGAAGGTTATTAGTCTGTAACAAGTCTTGAAGGGTGTCAAAGAGGACTAGTTAGGGACTAAAGGAAATTTTTTTCAAGGATTCACGCTTTTTATTGGAACAAAATAAAAAATTTTAAAGCGTACTTTTTTTAAACTATAACCTTGTAAATTTTACTAACAACGGGATTAATCTGTTAGCTTATGAAGTCCAATCAATGAGGGCGTGATCAGACACAATATTGACCCTAACGGTCAAACATCATTAACATCCTCAGTTTTGAGCCGTAACCGCTCTGGATTTTTCTAACTTGATAGTAAACAGTGAGGTTTAACATCCAGGAACTCATTACCCGAAACCGAAGGAAAAAAAAGAAGAATTTATAAAAGTTGGTAGTTATGAGGAGGATAATGATAACTTGATAAGATTTTTTTTTTTCTTAAAATTTTGGAGCTTTACATACACAATTATCAAATACCCCCTTTTAACGATTTTAAAGCCTTTACCACCACCACCCTTTATCACGATTAGCTCCCCTCCTTACCAAACATGACTCCCCATTACTCGCCTCACCATCTACAACCTCCACTTCCTTCATATCCTCACACGACCCTCCGAACTCCCTTTATAACCCTCACCAACCACACCACTAGGGATTCCTTACCTGTTGGTAGGGAGAAGGATAATTCGAACTTTCGCAAAAATTATGGGCTCTAAAGATCTCTAAAGATCCACGACCACCAAATACTCTTTCAAGGACGCTTCCCATTATTAGATTAGCCCTCTCACCACTCCTTAGCAGACAATATATCTCTTCCATCCAAATCATCCCATTCCTCCCACTACCTCACATTAGGCAAAGGAGTAATAATGGTAATAGGAGTTCCTTTTTTTAGGAGCTCTAAAGAGAACCTCCTATTACCTCCCATTGCTTCCCATTGCCTTCCATTGCCTCCCCTTTCCTCCAAATACCTCCCATTACATCCCATTACAGCCCATTACCTCGCATTACCTCGCGTTTTCTCCAATTACCTCCCATTACCTCCAATTACCACCCATCACCCCATATTACCTCACATTACCTCACATTACCTGGCATTACCACGCATTTTCTCCAATTACCTCCCATTACCCCCAATTACCACTTATCACCTCATATTACCTCATATTACCTCATATTACCTCATATTACCTCATATTACCTCATATTACCTCATATTACCTCATATTACCTCATATTACCTCATATTACCTCATATTACCTCATATTACCTCATATTACCTCATATTACCTCATATTACCTCATATTACCTCATATTACCTCATATTACCTCATATTACCTCATATTACCTCATATTACCTCATATTACCTCATATTACCTCATATTACCTCACATTATTTCCTATTACCTCATATTACCCCATATTTCCTCCCATTACCTCATATTACCCCATATTTCCTCCCATTACCTCATATTACCCCATATTTCCTCCCATTACCCCATATTTCCTCCCATTACCTCATATTACCTCCCATTACCTCGTATTACCTCCCATTACCTCGTATTACCTCCCATTACCTCGTATTACCTCCCATTACCTCGTATTACCTCCCATTACCTCGTATTACCTCCCATTACCTCGTATTACCTCCCATTACCTCGTATTACCTCCCATTACCTCATATTACCTCACATTACCTCCTATTACCTCACAATACCTCCTATTACCTCACATTACCTCCCCCACACTTTACCTCCCATTAACATCCCCACTCCTTACCTCCCATTAACATCCCCACTCCTTACCTCCCACTATCTTCCTCACTCCTTACCTCCCACTACCTTCCCCACTCCTTACCTCCCATTACCTTCCCCACTCCTTACCTCCCATTACCTTCCCCACTCCTTACCTCCCATTACCTCCCCACTCCTTACCTCCCATTCTTTCCCACTCTTACCTCCCATTACCTTCCCACTCCTTACCTCCCATACCTCCCCACTCCTTACTCCATAACTTCGCACTCTTACCTCCATTACCTTCCCCACTCTACTCCCATACCTCCCACTCCTTACCTCCCATTACCTCCCCCACACCTTACCTCCCACTACCTCCCATTAGGCAATCGAGTAATTCTTCCCTTACCCCCATCCATCCCATTATATCTCCCACTCTCAACTACCTTCAGGACTACCTTGACCCCTCCAGCTACAAAATTCCCCTTACCACCCCTTACCACTCCTTACCTCCAACTTACCACTCACTACCTCGACTAACTACTCCCCCCGCCATAAAAAAACTCCCCTCTCATCATCTTACCACTCCTTACCTCCAATTTTATCATCGTAAAAGGAGTTCGAAAGCCAGGGCCGTCGTTTACGAGTCCATATTTAGCCAAAATTGTAGTGGTTAAACGTCTGTTTTTCTGTGTATTTTTCAGCGATTTCCGGAGGAAGCAGCTATTGGGGCCGGCCTCACGGAGCTTTCGCTTAGAGGCTTATATATTCGTGATCAGGACGATCTCCTGATCACGAAAATATAGGTCATTCCCAATCTTGGCGATATATATATAGTATATATATAATATTTATAACTATATTTATATATGTACCGACGCGATAACTCGAGCTAGGATTGTTTGAATTAAACGAGACTTGGTATTAGAGCTTTTGTTTCACCAGGTAGAAGCCTATTGAAAATGGCTTTGAATCGAGAAGCGGTTCTGGTACTTCGCTTAGGGCATAAAGGGCCATTTTCGTGATTTTCTCGGAACCTGAAGGTTTGAGATGGTTAAAAATCGTGACGGGAAAGTCCCAGGGGCCGAGGATCATAGTTAATAGCAGTTCAAATTTCAAAATCGGTTCTGGGACTTGTCTAAGGGGCCTAAATGGAATTTCGTGATTTTCTTGTAACCTTAAGGTTTGAGATGGTTGAAAATGGTGATGGGAATGTCTGATGATCCGCAGACCGTATTAAGAACGGTTCAAAACACGGAAGATGTTCTGGGACCCATGCTAAGGGGCCTAAATGGAATTTCGTGATTTCTTCGATACCGGAAAGTTTGAGATGGTTGGAAATGGTGACGGAAATATATTATGGCCCGAGGACCACAGTAGAAGACAGTTGAAATCGCCTAAGCGGTTCTGGGACTCCCCTGAGGGACTTAAATGGAATTTCGTCATCTTTGGAAATAAGAGCAGGAGATGGTCGAAATCGATTATAGGAGCTGCTCATAAACTGAGAATTCACATTTGACAACAGATCAAACCCGCATACGAAAAAGAAGCTACTTAGGGCATTGATGAAATTAATTTTAGAATTTGAACTTTTGGCGGCGAAAATCACGTGGTTTGAGTTGATATGTACTTGATTAATATTCCTAAGGTTATGAAAAATCTTTAGCAGATTTCTAGAGGAATTGAAGCTTGTGGTCGGTGCGATGGAGGCTCCGGGCTCGGAGGCCCATTTTATTTTACTGAGGCGGAGTGATAATGAGGACATCAAAAAAATAGGCTTAGGAAGGCCTTTCCGGAGGAAATCCGCTGCTTCTCGAGGCTGCCTCGTGGGGAGCTTTTTTATTTTATTTTTAGCACGGCTTGGGAAGAAAAATTGCGTTGACTTTTATTTGACAGGAAGCACGCTTTCATTATAATCTAATGAGCGGACAGTCCGGGGTGAGGTTGAAATAGAAGCTTTGCTTTTCCGACTCAATGGCATGCTCTATTTAATTCATTGCCAACTTGCACTGTCCGTTTCGAAGCCATGTTTTTGCTTATTCGCTCCACACCGGAATTTATTCAAACTCTCTGGCATCCAGACGACGGGCGGGGGATAAAAAGGGGGAAGGTCCGGTGATTTGTGCAAATGGTTAATAGTTGTTTATAGTCAGGTCAAACGCTACCCTTTAACTTGGGTCATTCGACCGCAATCCTATTGGGGTGGAAAACTCCTTTTTTTCCCCTCGCCCAAAAAAAAAGATAGGAAAACCTACAAGTAAAGCTATTATTGAACATTTCCCCACTCAAGAATTTATCTTGAATCTTAATATTTTAAGTTTGATGATTATGGAGTCTATAGTAGCCTAATGATTAATCAATACTCGTATAAAAGGGGTAACAGATATTTTTTTCAATATAGAATATAAAAAAAGGAAGCCCTTTTGAGCCGACAATATTGATGATATTCTGTGATGACACATGAGAAGTAATCGCCCTTTCCGAGTCGTTGAAGGATGGAGGCCCATGATTATGAGTCATCTAGGACATCAACAGCCATCGCTTATCGAAAGGCTTTCTCCTTGAGGAATCGAGCCATAAAATTGTAAAACAAGAATAGGTACCAAAATTTCGGTTTTCAAAGAGAGGGTTTGAAGGTTTAACAAGGCAAATGCTAATATCAATTCCTTGTCTTTCATCTATCACCAAGCGGAATTCAATAAAGTTCAAAGATCTAACACCGGGGCTGATTTGCATCCGAATCCCCCGATGCCCCCCACCCAAGCTAACTACATCATATTGCAATTTTCTTTAAAAAGGGCAAAAGGGGCGAAAAGAGAAGGGAAAAGGAGATTCAATCGGGGTTTTCATGATATAAAACGAAATTATATAAAGCGAAACTTGAATGAAAATTTTAAAATTAAAACAAAAATTTTTTTTTCTTCCTGCAATCCAGATTCTGAAAAAACATTCTTTAAAAAAAAATTATATTTAATAATAAATAAGAATCTTTGAGAAATTCTGAAGAGGAATAAAGGTACTCTGGTGCAGTAATGTTAAAAAAACTAATTTGTTCTCATATTCATGTTTATCACCATTAAAATAGTCGAAAACCAGATTTTGGTAGAAATCATAAAAAAATAAAATTTTTTAGACGGAAAAAAATCGGAGAGGTCAAAAAAAAATTAATAACCCAAAATAGACCTCTCATTTGTGTTTTTTACCCTAAAAACCGTCAAAAACCAGAGTTTGGATGAAATGGTTCTACAAACACATATTTAGTAATTTTATATCCCAAAACAGACCTCAGATTCGTGTTTTTCATCCTAAAAACTGTCAAAAACCAGAGTTTGGATGAATCCCAAAAACACATTTTTCACCCTTAGAATTGTCAAAAACCGGATTTTAAAAGGAATAAAAAAAATGACAATTTTGGGTCACACTCGCTAATTTCATATCTCAAAATGGACCTCAGATTAGTGTTTTTTACCCATAAAACTGTCAAAAACCAAAATTAGGATTAAATAGCCCCAAAAAAACATTTTTCGTATTTTTCACCCTTAGAATTTTTAAAAACCGGATTTTAGATGAATGAAGAAAATGACAATTTTTTGGTCAAAAAAAAAAATAAAAAGGGTCCCCAGTTGGTTGAGGCCCGAAAAAAACTCACTAATTTTTTATCCCAAAATGGACCTCAGATTCGTGTTTTTAACCCTTAAAACTGTCAAAAACCAAAGATTAGATGAAATAGCCCCAAAAACACATTTTTCGTATTTTTCACCCTTAGAATTTTTAAAAACCGGATTTTAGATGAATGAAGAAAATGACAATTTGTGGGTCAAAAAAATAAAAAAGATCCCCAGTTAATGTTTTTAACCCTTATAACTGTCAAACATGTACATATATAAATAAATAAACATGAAAGGAACATCCTATATTTTTGTGATCCCCAGAGCTTCCTGATCACGAATATATAAGCCTCTAGCCTGGGAGCATCCGTGACGACCACCTCAATAGCCTACTTTCCTACGGAAATCAGCTAAAACCAAAGATTGGATGAAATAGCCCCAAAAACACATTTTTCGTATTTTTCACCCTTTGAATTTTTAAAAAATGGATTTTAGATGAAAGAAGAAAATGAAAATTTTTGGGTCAAAAAAACAAAAAAGGTCCCCAGTTGGTTGAGGCCAGAAAATTGCTAATTTTATACATATCCGAAAATGGACCTCAGAATAGTGTTTTTACCCATAAAACTGTCAAAAACCAGAGTTTAGATGAAAATAGCTTATTTTCCTTTGGAAAAAGCTAAGAATGACAATTTAGGGGTCATGAAAGAGAAAAAGGGTCCAACAGATAAAATTATACCCCTTAGACCGAAGATTCAAGGTTTTCATCCTTAAAATTGTCAAAAAAAATTTTTTTTGATTTTTGGTAAAATGAGAAAAAAAATATTTTGAGGCTAGGAAAATGGAAAAATTAGAATTTTTTTCGCCCCTAAAAATTTTTTTCCTTCTCCATAACGAAATTGTGGTGCTAAAGAAGTTTCCCCTTCGAGCCAGTAAAATGGTAAATTTTTCAACGTTAACAAGAAAGTGGAAGTTGTGCTGATACGAAAGGGGGTGTGTAATCTGGTTGAGCCACGTCTGGGGCGGGAATAATTAGAGATAATGACAGCCTTAGTACGTGACCAAAAGGGGCTCCCAACATCTGTGACCGTTTTCTCTGTTTTCCCTTTGACCCTTTACACGAAAACTCCGATTCAAAAACAAAACAATCATCCTAAATTATAGAATAAAATAATAAAAAATTCGCTGAAATGCCGGTAAAATGAGGCTCATGATAAGCCTTTTTAGCCTCAATGATACTTATCTTTATAAAGATACTTAAAAAGGATTCAAGCACGTTTAATTGAAATTAATGAATTTTGTCTCGTACTAATTTGAACGTACGGTTTTATTATGTAAATTTTACGATTTATAACCAAATTGAATAATAAGGGAGGGTTTAAATAACATTATTAGCCCATTGTTGTCATAATAATCGCGTAAATCCGGGTATTAGCCTTTTGTCCTCGACTTTCCACTTTGTTATGAAAATTATTCTAATTCGATGTCCTTTTGTTTCAGAAACACCTCTCAGACTCCCTTTTTCCCCTCGCCCCCGCACCTTTTCGCGACTAGGAAAAATAAGTTTAGGGATTTACGCAAATTGCGGAAAGTTAGTAAAAGGAGGGGATTCTGGACTTGAAGATTCTCGGGAGGAAATTTTCTCACCCTCCAGTTTTTACCTTTTTAATACAAAACGGTTCATCTTGAAAATGTGAAAACGGTCATCACGACATAAGAATATTTTTTCGGAATATCACCCATCTTGATGATAAAAGAATATCATAATAGTTAACACAGAAGGCAGTAAGTGGTGGGTGGAGGGGTAGGTTGGGGGAGATGGTGGAAATGTCCAGGAGGGTAGGGAAGGTGATGGGGAGGAGGGAGGTTGCACAGATTGGGCCCTTGAAATGCAGCCTAATTCGCAATAAATCCCCCAAACCAGAAATCAAATCAAAAGCCCAACCGGAGATCATATCAAAAGCCCGATTTTGTCATATCACAAGTACGATTGGGCCCTTAAACAGTAGCCCAATTCGCGAAAAATCGCCCAAACCGGAAACCACATCAAATGCCCAATTTTTTCATATTACAGGTACGACAGATTGGGCCCTTAAAAAGTAGCCCAATTTGCGATAAACTGCCCAAACTGGAAACCATGTTAAAAGCCCGATTTTGTCATATTACAGGTTGCCCAGATTGGGCCCTTAAATATTAGCCCAATTTGCGATAAATTGCCCAAACTGGAAACCATGTCAAAGGCCCAATTATTCATATTACTGGTACAACAGATTGGACCCTTAAAAAGTAGCCCACTTTGCGATAAATCGCCCAAACTGGAAACCAAGTCAAAAGCCCAATTTTATCATGTTACAGGTTGCCCAGATTGGGCCCTTAAAAAGTAGCCCAATTTGCGATAAATCGCCCAAACTGGAAACCAAATCAAAATCCCAATTTTGTCATATGTATAAGTGCCCAGATTGGGCCTTAAAAAGTAGCCCAATTCTCGATAAATCGCCAAAATGGAAACCCTGTCAAAGGTCCATTATTTCATATTACAGGTTCCGCAAGATTGGGCCCTTAAAAAGTAGCCCAATTCGCGATAAAGCGCCCAACTGGGAAACCAAGTCAAAAGCCCAATTTTTTCATATGTATTACAGGTTGCCCAGATTGGCCGTAAATAGTAGCCCAATTCGCGATATATGCCCAACACTGGAAACCATGTCAAAGGCCCATTATTCATATACTGGTACAACAGATGGCTTAAAAAGTAGCCACTTGTGCGATAAATCGCCCAAACTGGAAACCAAGTCAAAAGCCCAATTTTATCATGTTACAGGTTGCCCAGATTGGGCCCTTAAAAAGTAGCCCAATTTTGGATAAATCGCCCAAACTGAAAACCCTGTCAAAAGTCCAATTTCGTCATATTACAGGTTGCCCAGATTGGGTCCTTAAAAAGTAGCCCAATTCGCGATAAATATCCCAAACTTTTCTTCGTGGAATTCGAGTGATTATCAATCATCATGCAAAATGTGTAAAAGGGTTATCAAGACATTATCTTTTTTGAGATCATCGACGAGAGTAAAAGGGTCATAATTATGGTTCCCTTTAGGTAGATTTCTTTCAGAAAATCTACCTATTGCAATGGGGGCAGTAGTCTCAGATTCAAAAATTTTTGTGATAGGTTTTCATTTCAGACCCCTGGACCCCCAAACCACCCTCAACTCAAAAGTTTTATATATATATATATATGTATTTATGTATATATATCTATTGTATATATTCGCACGATAACTTGAGTAATTTTTACTTGACCAACATGAAATTCGGTATTTAGGGCTTTTAAACTAATAGAATTTATGAGTTCGTTAACGGCTGAAATCGGACCAGCGGTTTTGGTACTTTACTTAGGGCCTAACCTGCGAATCTCGCAAACCGTTCATCCAATCGCTTTCAAACTTAAAAGTGATGTTATGGGGATGGCTAAGAAAGATTTAAAGTTGGTTTGGATCAGCTGGGCGCAATAGATTTGAACCTAGGTAAAAAAGAAATTTTTTGAATTTTTACCGGGAAACAGATGATTTTTTTTTCTTCGAATTATAGAAAGTTCTAGATCTAAACATCTGAAAGAAATCTACCTCTTTATGTCCTGCTGCCGCGGGACTCATTTTTTTTTTAGGATTATCACGATTTTTTTCGCTTTTTTTGAAGGATCATCATACTAAAATATTAAAAATCAAATCAATATTTTTTTGGATCACCGTTTGTAATAAAAGGGTCATCACGAAATTTCCCATTTTTAGGTGTTTAGATATGAGGAATGATGTTTCTTTGTGTATTTCAAGGGATTAACTATCAATCATCATACTAGGTAGCCAAAAACCCCCAATAACCCTATTAACCCTTTTATTTGGTCTAAAAAAACCCCAGTTACCTACCCTCTATGTTCAGAAGTTAACGTTTTCTTTGTTTTTACGAGCAGCTAATTTTAAATTAAGTATTCAAAAGGTGCAAAGAAATAATAAAAAAAAGTTCTTTTAATTTTAAAGAATAAATTTTTGTTTATGTGAAACAAATCCCTTTGTCATCCCCATAATTGGACTTTTATCATTCCTTGTATCCCTTCGGGGCGTCCGGGGATTGAATAAAAAGAAAAACCGTAATTAAAACGACTCAAAAGTCACACGATTAAACATGTAGAAAACAAAGGGAAGAAAAAAAAAAGCCTCGAGGCAGCCTCGAGAAGCAGCGGATTTCCTCCGGAAAGGCCTTCCCTAAGCCTATCTTTGATGTCCTGGTTATCACAGTAAAATAATGAAATGGGTCTCTGAGCCCGGAGCCTCCATCGCACCGACCACAATAGCTTAAATTCCTCTAGAAATCAGCGAAAAATTTTCAAAGCCTATGGCTCAGTATATTTCAATTAAACCACGTGATTTTCACCGCCAAAAGTTCAAATTCTAAAATTAATTTCATCAATGCCCTAAGAAGTAACTTCCTCTTCGTATGCGGGCTTGATCTGTTGTCAAATGTGAATTCTCAGTTCATGAGCAGCTCCTATAATCGATTTCGACCATCTCCTGCTCTTATTTCCTAAAATGACGAAATTCCATTTAAGTCCCTCAGGAGAGTCTCAGAACCGCTTAGGCGATTCCAACTGTCTTCTACTATGGTCCTCGGGCCATAATATATTTCCGTCACCATTTCCAACCATCTCAAACTTTCGCGGTATCGAAGAAATCACGAAATTCCATTTAGGCCCCTTAGCCAAGTCCCAGAACCGATTTTGAGATTTGAACTGCTATTAACTATGATCCTCGGCCCCTAGGACCTTCCCGTCACGATTTTCAACCATCTCAAACCTTCAGGTTCCGAGAAAATCACGAAAATGCCCTTTATGCCCTAAGCGAAGTACCAGAACCGCTTGCTCGATTCAAGCCATTTTCAATAGGTTTCCTTCTCAATTTTTTTAGGCCCTAAATACAGAGTTTCATTAACCTCATGCCAAAATTGCTCCAGTTATGCGATGAACATGTACATATATATATATATATATATATATATATATATATATATATATATATTATATATATATATATATATATATATATATATATATATATAAACATGAAAGGAACATCCTATATTTTTGTGATCCCCAGAGCTTCCTGATCACGAATATATAAGCCTCTAGCCTGGGAGCCTCCGTGACGACCACCTCAATAGCCTACTTTCCTACGGAAATCCGCTAAAAAAAAAAATTTTAACTCTTTAAGCCAATGAAAATTGAATTATTTTTGTTATAGTGGAATTCCATTTTTCGAGCTTAATGTACATAATCAATTTTGAAACGTTTTGACGTTGAAATGTTCCAACACTTGAAAACTAGTTCGGTATCAGGGGTCAATTAATAACAAAGCGGTCCTGAGGATTATTCTATTTAATTAGAGAGGTTCAAAAGGACGACTGGCGTTATTTAGACCTTCCATAATGAATTCATTAGAAGAGCATGATGGGTAGTTGGAGGAGATGTGGGCCTAGGGGCGAAAGGGTGGATTAGCAAGAGCACTCTAAATGTTCGCCCCCACACGAAATTTGCAAATCAAAACCCCCCCGACCCGGACAGCTACTGTATATTATTAAACCGTATATTACCGCTCCTGGCGGATTAATGCTTACATAACTTTTGTTTCATTAACTTGCAAATAGAATGCGAAAAAAGGAGGATCCGGAGGTAGGTCGGATTCGGAAGAGGTCCCAATGCTTTTACGAGCATATTTTTGAAACCCTATTTAACTATTCAGCAACTTTGCGAGAGATTTATATTTTGCAATATTAGTCGGATTATCTCGCCACGAACTTCTCGTACCAGACGAAAAACAGGATCTAAGTAAACCCCCTTTGTTTTATAGTGAGGAATCGATTGGCATCATAACTTTCGGATCCGACGTACACAGGTGCTCCAGCAACGACCCTACTTCGTTATTTTAAATGTACAACTACTTTGGACGATGGAATCGATTTTAGGCTGCTCTGTCAGTAAATTTTATAAGAATACTTTTTGATAGGACGCAAACGTTCTCTAGAGTTACGAATACTGTGATGCTTAACATAGCCAGGCCAATTATCTGCCAGACTTTTGACCTGGAGGAAAAAAGTATCCGAAAGTAAACTTCCTGGTTTATTTCAGCAAGAAATCGATTGTAGCATCATTAACTTCTCGATGGGGCGACGTACTACATACCGGGACCCATAACCGCCCCAAATTCGTTATTTTAAATATAAACCAGTAGGCGCGCGTGTTTTGACACGGTTGAATCCGATTTTACGTTCTGATTTCCTGGTAAATTTTACTCATACAGTTTTTTGAGAGCCAAACGTTCTGGAGTTATGAATACTGTGCCACTTATCATGGTATTGTCGGTTATCTGCCAGACTTTTGACCAACGAAAAAAAGTATCCAAGTAAACGCACCCTTTTGCTTTTAGTGAAGAATCGATTGGCATCCATAAAATAACCTTTTGGATCGGACACACACGGGTGCTCTCATAACGACCCCAACTTCGCTATTTTACTATATAAACCCTGTTGTTTTGATCGGTTGAAATCACGTGATTCTACAGCTTTGACATTTCCTCTTAAATTTTACTCAATACATGGGATAGGGCCAAACCGTTCTCTGGAGTTATGAATACTGTGGCCACTTATGCACATGGACCTAGTCGTTATCTGCCAGACTTTTGACTCTGACGAAACAAAAAGTATCCTAGTAACCACCCATGTTTTCTGAGTGAGAATCGATTGCATCCATAACTTTTGATCGGCACGACAGGGTGCTACCATATACACCCCCAACTTCGCTATTTTACATATACCGCTGGGTTTTGACGGTTGAATTCGATTCTACGCTTGATTTCCCTGTAATTTACTTATGACAGTTTTATTGATAGAGCCGGAATCTTAAGGCAGTTACAAATACTGTATGGATTGTTGAACTTTTCAATAAATATCATTTTTTTATGTACGCACATGTGACTGCGAGAAACAGTTTGTAACTACAATTTATTTTTATTGGGTTGGTGATTGGATGACAGGAATAGGAGGACGTGAATCTTGGCATATAGGCGATAAGGAGGGGCTCCATAAGGTGGTAGGAGATCAAATTCCTGGGAAGAGAAGTGGGGTAGAAAAGAATCTCAAGCCTTATGACACTTTTATTCCTTGTTTTATCTGAAGGGTCGGACTGGCGTTAAATCAGGCTAAGGAGACGACTCATGTCGACGTCCTGCGAGAAGAGGAAAATCGGCTCTCATTACATCCTCCCGTATTACTGCTAGGGGGCTCTAAACGACATCTCACCACCTTTTCCGGCCTCTACACTGCCACAATCGAATAAGTATCTTAACTTGTGAGAAGGAATTTTACGAGGACTACCGAAACCAGCGTTTAGCCACTCCTTTTAGTCTCTGTTACCAATTTCGTCCACTGGAAATAAGGTAAAAATGATGAGACTCGTGGACAAAACATTATGAATTATGTATGGCTCACCGATATTGCCTTTACCAGTCTGATACGGCTTCAATTGCCTCGAGTCGTGTGGAATACCACTGCGGAATAAGAGGGTGACAGTAACAAAGACAGAGAGACAAATAGAGAGAGAAAACCGTCTTTTTTATATAAAACGAGGAACACGATCGCTACTCGTATTTTTGCAATTACTTTTTTTGTACCGATTCACATCTATTTCTGTCACTCTCGAAACTGATTCTCAGCTTTCAAAAACAAGTCGTCTGTCATTGTCCCTTCTTTTTCCGCATGAATTAACAAAAGCGATTTTATAGTGCGCCAGAATCAGTCCAACATTGAGCAATTGATATTCAATACAGATACAGAACGGTTCTCTTTTTATTTTTTCAATATTCAGTTTATTCAATCTTCACCTTAAATTTTTGCGAAAGTAAGCAGCTGGTTAGTTTCATAGATTTAACCGGAACTCAGATGTGAAATATCTATTTTATCTTAGTTTGGTTTTTTGTGAAGGACAATAGCGCGAGAAAACACGAGTAGGTAATCTATTTTAGTTCATTTTTCTTTTCAAATATTAAATAAGAGGTACAAAGGATTTAAATAAACTGCTTTATTTCCTATTTTATATGAAAATATCACATTCAGACTAATTTATCTGACAAACTACATGTTTCTCCGCTTATTCGCCTTTACGTCAACGATTATTCTGTTGTCAGTTAAAAAGGTAAGGTGGTGTGGAGTGGAGGGTTCGTGGAGAGAGAAGTCAATATAGTGCTTTGTAGGTCGGGATGCTGTGGCGTAAGGCGCCGGAGCTTAAAACTAAATAGTAGAGCTCTCACATCGTTTATGTAAAAGGGCGCTCACTTTGGAATGGAAAATATCTCAGCCTTGCCTCATGGCCTTCCTTCTTTCCTCTGATTTGTGTTTCTTTCATCGAATCTGATAAAAACTTTTCTGTTCAACACACTTTTCTCATCCTTAACGAATACCTAAAGATACGACATCTTAAAAATATTACGTTCTAGTCTCTGTAATAAATAATAAATACGTCGTACTGGAGCTGGTGGCATCAGGATAGAACTCATTAATCACTAGAACGGTCCGGTCTGGTCTTGATGGACTACCACAAATGGCAGTCGCTATCGTCGTACTCATATACTCTATATACTCACTATGTTCTCGTACGCTCTATATTCTCTATATGCTTCTTTGTCTCTTTTTGTCTATTTCTCTTTCATTGCTCTATTTTGATCTGCTCTCTATGCTCTATATCTCTATAATCTATATACTATATATACTCAAATCGCTGCTCACATACTCTATATCTCTATACCACTATATCTCTATCTACGTTATGTATACATACTCTGTAAAACTCTATATATGATATACTATCTATATATCCTTCATCCTTTCTTTTCCTTCTTGAGAAATGAATTATTCTTTTTCCCTTTGTCTCATATTAATTGCGATCGTAAAAGTCGTGGGTCGAATATGCTTCTTTTCTCTGCGACAGCAAGCTTCATTTTTCAGCCCTCCACCACGTTTTTGCTCTACTGAACCCATACACATGAGACCATTAAAATTCCTTGACGCGATCCACGTATTGCCCTAACCTCACTCGACCCATGTCCTCCGCTTTTCGGGTATAGAGGACAAGAGACTTTCGCTCATTTAATAAACACGTTGGAAAACAAGGGCAGCACCTCGTGATGAATTTATCACGCGACCGAGCTCTAAACGACTGCATGTTCGGAACGTCGAATTCCTCACCGACGGTTCCGACAAACGACTATTTCACCCAATACGGCAATATTCGATTTCTACCAGGCAGTTGACCGTGTGCAGGACCGAACATTTATAGCAAAATATTGTACAGTTCATTTGACAAACCATAAAATCGATAATCTCGAAACATTTGGGGTTATAGGAAATGGTACAAGCTATCTTATCTAATATAAATTGAACGCTGATTATAATCTGGATGCTTAAAATCAATAATTCAAGTGAGGTTGAGATATTAACAGTTTTATAGAGGAAAAACTTGATTTTTGTGAAGGACTAAAATTAAGGCAAAATACAAGGAGTGCCAACTAATTGGAATTTGTTTGTTGGTGATGAGGGGATTAGTCATTAGTGATGTAGAGGGTATATGGGATTAGGGGGTGTAGAGGTATTTGAGATTATGATGTAGAGGGTATTCTGATTAGGGGTGTAGAGGGTATTTGGGATTAGGGGTGTAGAGGGTTATTTTGGGATTAGGGAGTGTAGAGGTATTGGGATTAGGGGTGTAGAGGGTATTTGGGATTAGGGGGTGTAGAGGGTATTGGGATTAGGGTGTTAGAGGGTATTTGGATTAGGGGTGTAGAGGGTATTTGAGGATTAGGGGGTGTATGAGGGTATTTGGGATAGGGGTTTGTAGAGGGTATTGTTGTATTAGGGGTGTAGAGGGTATTTGATTGGGAGGGGGTGTAGAGGGTATTTGGATAGGGGTGTACAGGGTATTGTTGGATTAGGGGTGTAGAGGGTATCTGGGATTATGGGGTGTAGAGGTTATTGGGATTAGGGGGTGTAGAGGTATTTGGGATTAGGGGGTGTAGAGGTGTATTATGGGATTAGGGGTGTAGTAGTGTAGGTATTTGGGATTAGGGACGTGCTAGAGAGTATTTGTGATATAGGGGGTGTAGAGGGTATGGGATTAGTGTAGAGGGTATTGATTAGGGGTAGAGCGGGTATTTCTGATTAGGGTGTAGATTGGTCTTGGGATTTGAGTGTATAGGGTATTGGGGATTAGGGGTGTCGAGGGTATTTGGATTAGGGGGTGTAGAGGGTATTTTGGATTAGGGGGTGTAGAGGGTATTGGGATTAGGGGTGTAGAGGGTATTGTGGATGAGGAGTGTAGAGGGTATGTAAGGGTGTGTATTTTTGATTGGGGGTGTAGATGGTTAGTATTGGGATTAGGGGGTGTGTAGAGGTATTTGGGATTAGGGGGTGTAGAGGGTATTTGGGATTAGGGGGTTGTAGAGGGTATTTGGATGATAGAGGTGGTAGAGGTAGATATTTGGGATTAGGGGTGTAGATGGTATTTGGATTAGGGGGTGTAGATGGTATTTGGGATAGGGGGTGTAGAGGGTATTTGGATTAGGGGGTGTAGAGGTGTATTTGGATTAGGGGGTGTAGAGGTATTTGGATTAGGGGGTGTAGAGGGTATTTGGGATTAGGGGTGTAGAGGGTATTTGGGATAGGGGGTGTAGAGGTATTGGATTAGGGGTTGTAGAGGGTATTTGGGATTAGGCGGTGTAGAGGGTATTTGGATTAGGGGGTGTCAGAGGGTATTTGGATTAGGGGTGTAGAGGGTATTTGGGATTAGGTTGTAGAGGGTATTGGGATTAAGGGGTGTAGAGGGGTATTTATGATTAGGGGTGTAGATGGTATTTGGGATTTGGGGGTGTATAGGGTATTTGGGATTAGGGGGTGTAGAGGGTATTTGGGATTAGGGGGTGTAGAGGGTATTTGGGATTAGGGGGTGCAGAGGGTATTTGGGATTAGGTGGTGTAGAGGGTATAAGGGATTAGGAGTTGTAGAGGGTATTGGGGATTAAGGGGTGTGGAGGGTATTTCTGATTAGGGGGTAGAGGGTATTTTGGATTAGGGGATGTAGGGGGTATTAGGGATTAGGGGTTGTAGAGGGTATTTGGGATTAGGGGGTGTAGAGGGTATTCGGGATTAGGGGGTGCAGAGGGTATTTGGGATTAGGGGGTGTAGAGGGTATAAGGGATTAGGAGTTGTAGAGAGTATTGGGGATTAAGGGGTGTAGAGGGTATTTCTGATTAGGGGGTGTAGATGGTATTTGGGATTAGGGGGTGTAGAGGGTATTTGGGATTATGGGGTTCAGAGGGTATTTGGGATTAGGGGGTGTAGAGGGTATTTAGGATTAGGGGGTGTAGAGGGTATTTGGGATTAGGGGGTGTAGAGGGTATTTGGGATTAGTGGTACAGGAGGTATTCGGGGAAAAGAGACTTATGAATGATAAAGGATATTGAGGGGATTAGTGCAATATATTAAGGGGAGGTGTTCAAGGATGTTGGAGGAATTCGAGTTTGTTGGGTTTAGCGTTTGGTGGGTTTAAGCGAAAAAAGCTCCATACAAGTGAGAGGACGTCCCATAACATTTAATTACGGCCATTTCTTCCTTAAAAAATTTATTAAAATATCGAACGCCTTTTTTTTACGCTCAGGAATTTTTTTCCTTCTCTCCTACAGTTCCGTTTTATTGAGTAATCCCACCCTTCATGATATTTGCAAAGATATTGGAAGGGTCATCGGAGTCCGAAGGAAAAAATGTTCTAATAACTACAACTCCGAAGTCTTTATTAAAAGAAAGGAGATGCCCTATGGAAGGGGGGGTCTTTAGGGCTCGCCAAATGGTCAATATCAGCCTCCAAACTGCGATAATGAACCCGAAATCTAATGGCTTCCGACGTGATTTTTCAACTAATATAAAAAAGGAACTTTTAAAGGGCTCTATTTGTGTTTGGGAAATGTTAAATTAGGAAAAGATTGTTTGCGGACGAATGAGAAAACGCTCCGAGTCCAATTTGCCCGTTCAAACAGACAGTTAGGCCCATAATGTTAATACCGCCAGCTCCCTCCCCTTGTATTGTCTTTCGCCTTCAATTATCTCGAAATACAGTAAATCTGCGGTTTCAAAAATCAAATTAAAATTGTTTATTTTATAATAAAAACAGATTTGAGGGTGATAGCAATATTAAAAAATTTGTTTATTTAAAAAAGGATCATCTTTTACGGTTTATTAAAAGTTTCAACTTGGGTTTTAAATGAAAATTGATCGAATAATAGGATCATCGAAAGGAGGAGAAAGTTTTAAA
Organism: Orius laevigatus; assembly: GCA_018703685.1. Classification (NCBI taxonomy): domain Eukaryota; kingdom Metazoa; phylum Arthropoda; class Insecta; order Hemiptera; family Anthocoridae; genus Orius; species Orius laevigatus. Next base: position 18,571 of record JAGWEN010001042.1, read on the forward strand.
GGATCGTTTTCTGGTAAAACGTCTCTGACTCGGAACTAATGAATATGGATGAGGAGCAATCAGAGAAAAAGGAGCTTCGGGAACTCGCAACGCTTGCGAAAATCGACCCTTCGCCCCTTTTTTTCGCTTTCCTTGAACGAAACTGATAAGTGAAAATAACGTTTAAGGAGGAATTATGAAAGATAAATTGGCCCGAAGGTGTTTTAAGGGTTGATGAAAGAGGTCGTTAAATTGTTTCCGTCGATCTTAAGTGCCTCGGGAGAAAAAAAGTGCGCGTAAATTTTTGAACAGAATGTCCCTAAGCGATAGGCCCTCTCCAAGTGGCTTCTTAGCGTTAATTATAACTAATGGTCTTTTATTCATAAAAGCCCACCTGTATCTTCCGAAAAAGGTGTTTTAACGTCTTACTTCACATATTTTTTTAAAGGAGAGAAAAAAAGGGTTAAACTTTTTTTGGTGGCCAACACATTTAACAATATAATCACCCTACGAACACTTACATATTCAAACTTTTATACTTCTTAGACAATTTATCAACTATCTTAGCGTTGAGGGGTTGGTCTGGGAGCTTTGAGGTGTGAGGGTTTAATATAACATAAAGGTGTGTTGGACAGTTCCTTCCCTGATCACAAATACCCTCTACACACAATAATCCCCAATACCCTCTACACCCCCTAATCCCAAATACCCATCTAACAACCCCCTAATCGAACAATCAAAACCCCCAATCTACACCTAACACCCCCTAATCAGAACACCAACAACACCCCCTAAACCCTAACAACATCAACACCCCTAATCCCTAACACCATCAACACCCCCTAATCACCGACACCATCAACACCCCCTAATCAGAACATCAACACTTTGGAACAATTACACCCCCTTAATCCCCGACACCCTCTACAAACTCCTAATCCCTTACACCCTCAACACCCCTTATCCCCATTTAACCCAAAAAACTTCCTTTCTACATCAGAAACCCCTATCCCCACACCTCTAAACCCCCTAATCCCGACACATCAACCCTCTACACCCCTAATCAAAACCCCCTATCCCTTCTGCAACCCCCTAATCAGACACATAACCCTCTACACCCCGTAACCCTCAAACAATACCCTCTACACCCCCTAATCAGAAATACCTTCTACACCCCCTAATCGCAAACCCTCAACACCCCCTAATCCGACACTCTCTACACCCCCTAATCAGAAATACCCTCTACACCCCCTAATCAGAAATACCCTTTACACCCCCTAATCAGAAATACCCTCTACACCCTCTAATCCCAATACCCTCAACACCCCCTAATCGCTACACGCTTAACACCCCTTAATTCCCCATAACCTCTACACCCCTTAATCAGAAATACCCTCTACACCCCTTAATCCCCAATACCCTCTACACCTCCTAATCCCTTATACCCTCTACACCCTCTTATCCCCATTTAACCCAGAAAAATTTTTCTTTCGTTTTAAAGTTTCATTTAAAACTTAGTTTTCATTAATAAATCCGTCTCCATTTAAAATTCACGGAAGAGCGTCTAAAACAATTAAACGGTGTCTTCAAGTTGGGAATACACAGAGAAACTCTGAAAGACGAAGAAGGGGGAGAGAGTATAAAAGAGAATAATTATGAGTATTAACATAATCAGATTAGATGTCTTGCGAGGTTTGTGAACTCCGGAGACCTCAACTTTCGCATTACTCGTTTACTTCTCGGCTTCCCCCCTTCTGTTTCCAAATGTCTGAGATCCCCCAGGGTTATTTATTTTGCATAAATAAACCCTAAAGCGGGCCCTCTCGCGGAACTCCCGGCCAATTTAAACTTGTTACCTCTTTAATTCTAAAAGGGTATAATTCCTTAGTTCAAATATCCCTCGGTTTTTAACCTAAAAACGAAAGTAAACATCTAGTTATAATCCCGAGAGGGAAAACTTCAGACTTGAGCACTTCTTTAAGGCTTTTTTCGACAACGTAAAATAAGTTTCGAGAACCTCAACCGTTTTCCTTTACCATAGCACAAATTTTGAACTTTCTTGAGTCCTTTCATCTTAAAAAAACAATTTATTTTTCAAAAATTTCTTTTTAAGCTTTTATTTCATTCAAACGTGTTTTCATACAGAATCTCGTAAACTTTTTTCCCCTCTTTTTTCAAGAGTGAAAGAATAATAGACGTTGACGGATATATAAATTTAAAAAGGTATAAAAGTGTCTGGGATTGTTAAAAAGTCCAGGTCCCATATACGTGTCGACTAAAGAAGGTGTAATAAACAAAATAATGCCTTTCGACTCACACACGTCGGAACCCTTCCAGTCACGTTGAACACCATAAAAATAAAATCACGACCCTTTTAACTTTCAGGACAAAAACATTTTATTTTAGTCTTTAATAAATTAAATTACAAGAGAGGCCGCCAACAACGAAACAACGAACAACAGCGAAAAATTGGAAATCAGGCAATTTTAGGAGAAAACAGGGAAATTCAAAATAAATTATAAATTGGGTCCATCGTGTATCGCATACCCAATTAACCTTCTAAAATAAATGGTTTTCCGAAAGGATTCTCTTACCTATTAAAATTAAGAAAATAAAATAAATAATTACTAAATTCGGGTTTATTATCTTTATCAAAAAAATAAATTTGAAAGAATTTTCTTTCTCCACGTCTTTTTATATATATACCGGCTTAAGTGCTTCCTGTATTTTTTATGTATAAAATATAGTACTGGTGATTAGGAAAAGTATTGGAAATTAGGGGTACAGGGGGTATGGGGGTTAGACGATACAGAGAGTTTTGGAGGAATAGTGTTAAGGGATATTGAGGGAATTCTTGATTAGAGAGGAGGGATAGGAAATCAAGAGTATAAAGAATACTGGGAATCCTCTCTAGAGGGTATTAGGGATTAGGGGGTGTATAGGGTATAAGGGAATGTATAGGAGATTGGGGATTAGGGGGTGTTGAGGGGATTGGGGATTTGGGGGTGTATAGAGGATTGGGGGGGTATAGGGGATTTGGGGGTGTATAGGGATTCGGGGGTGTATAGGGGACTTGGGGTGTATAGGGGATTTGGGGGGTATATAGGGGATTTGGGGGGTATATAGGGGATTTGGGGGGTATATAGGGGATTTGGGGGGTATATAGGGGATTTGGAGGGTATATAGGGGATTTGGAGGGTATATAGGGGATTTGGAGGGTATATAGGGGATTTGGGGGGGGTTATAGGGCATTTGGCGGTGTATAGAGGATTTGGGGGTGAATAGGGGATTTGGGGGTGTATAGGGGACTTGGGGGTGTATAGGGGATTTGGGGGGTGTATATGGGATTTGGGGGGTGTATAAGGGATTTGGGGGGTGTATATGGGATTTGGGGGGTGTATAAGGGATTTGGGGGGGTGTATATGGGATTTGGGGGGTGTATAGGGGATTTGGGGGTGTATAGGGGATTTCGGGGTGTATAGGGGATTTCGGGGTGTATAGGGGATTTGGGGGTGTATAGGGGATTTGGGGGGGGGGTTTATAGGGCATTTGGGCGGTGTATAGAGGATTTAGCGGTGTATAGAGGATTTGGGGGTGAATAGGGGATTTGGGGGTGTATAGGGGACTTGGGGGTGTATAGGGGATTTGGGGGGTGTATGTGGGATTTGGGGGTGTATAGGGGATTTGGGGGGTGTATAGGGGATTTGGGTTTGTATAGGGGATTTGGGGGGTGTATAGGGGATTTGGGTTTGTATAGGGGATTTGGGGGTGTATAGGGGATTTGGGGGGGGTGTATAGGGGATTTGGGGGTGTATAGGAGTTTGGGAATTAGGGGTTTTTGAGGGCATTGGGGATTAGGGGTGTTTAGGAGGTTTGAGGTTTATAGGGGATTTGGGGTGTACAGGGGATTAGGGGTGCATAGGGGATTTGGGGGTATATAGGGGATTAGGGGATGTATAGGAGATCAGGGATTTTTGGGTGTATAGGAGATTAGGGGGTGTATATGGGATTGGTGATTAGGGGGTGTATAAGGTCATAAGGGTATTTGGTTCTACAATTATCTGGTATTGGGGTAGAGATATAGCAGCTTTGGTGGTTTAATGTTATACCGGACCAGACTAGATAGTTTTCAGTTTCTCATTTTCCGGGATCTTGTTACGGGTAAATTTTGAAGGACAGCTCACCCCTGAGTCTGTAAACCGCATTAGGTATCCCATGATACAAAAAAAAATGAAATGTGGATCTCTTTGTTTATGGTTCTTAAAAATGCAAGAATGAAGTGGAATATGTTGAATGGATGAAATATTTTTGTTGTATTCGTATTGTGGGAGAGGGGGTTGAAATCAGTGATCTGAATATGGGTTTCCTATTGAAACGCGGCGTGTCGAAGAAAATCGAAGAGAACGACAAAGAGGATGTCGGGAATCCAGGTGATCAGTCCCTTCCCGGCGTTTGATCTCATGATTCAATGCCTCGGATCTTCATAGGGCCTCCAATAAAGCCAATTCTGGTTTATAAAACGACGCCCGCTCTCTCTCAGACCAATCGCACGTGAGATTATCCCGTATAACTTATACAAGCGACTGTTTGAGGGGAGAGACAAAAAAAGGGCCCTTCCCTTACATAAAGCTCTTTTGAAATTTATGTGAAAACTTGAAGCCTCCCTTTTTTTTCCCCCTTCAAGAATATTCAAACGGTTTTTTTTAAGATTTAGTCTTAAAAGTTGATATTCATACCGCAAGAGTGCTATTGAATCAAATCTCTAGTTTCTCTTTTTATTACTTTTTATTCCTTTAAAAATTCATGTTATCTTTTAAAAATTCATTTAAATAATTCACATTTCAACTTCATTCTTTATTCAACATTTTTTGTTATTTGGAAAACCCCTTTGACATTTTTATCAGGACATGTATCAGGCTCTATTTTTATTCATGCCTTATACTAGAAAAAAGCTAAAAGTTTTTCAATGCGTGATCTGAAAGATAAGGAAAATTTTGAATTTTTTTGTGTGGAAAAAAGAAGTTTAATTAAAAAAGCGATGTAAATCAAGTAGGGCCCTTTTGAGTGCTGTAACAGAGATTGTTACAACCCTCTTTGGAATGATGGGGCCTGGCATGAAGAGGGAATGTTACGTTAATGGCCAGTCCCTACGGAATGAGTCCAAGAGAGAAGGAGATAATTCAATGAATTCCCCACGTTTAGGAGGAAAAGCCATTCAAGAATACGACTGATTTCTATTACAATATAATGGCGTTGAAAAGAAGCCTTTTCCTCTAATGGAAAACCCGCTTGTTTTTTAGAATGTTTTTGAAGAAAAGAATTTCCCCGAAGAAAAAAAATTTTTTTTTGTTTAGTTTATGCTTTTTAATGCTTAATCGATGCTACATACTCTACTCCATCTACCTCCAAGTCCTTCTACAATCTACCCCTAACACCACTATTTCAACCCCTAACACCACTATTTCTTTCACTCCCTTCCACAATCTTCCCCAACTGGCAACGCTGGGGGATACCCCACCTGGCTTATTTGAACCCTAGCTAACTAGATTTCACTTTTAACTTCCCTTTCTTACCTCTCTTGACGCCCAACTCACCCAAATTCTACCTCTAATTACCAACTACAACCTCAAATTATTATTACGTAATTATACGAGTCAAACTTTCTTAAATCTTCCCATTTTAACCCTAAGGTCACCCCACTACACCAATTTACCCCCTACTACACCAATTTACCCCCTACACCCCAATTTACCCCCTACTACCCCTTAATACCCCAAATTACCCCTACTACACCAATATACCCCCTACTACCCTATTTTACCCCCTACTACCCCATTTACACCCCTACTACCCCATTTTACCCCCTACTACCCCATCTTACCCCCTACTACCCCATTTACCCCCTACTACCCCATTTTACACCCCTACTACCCCATTTTACACCCCTACTACCCCATTTTACCCCCTACTAACCCATTTTACCCCCATACTACCCCATTTTACCCCCTACTACCCCATTTTACCCCCTGCTACAACCATTTTACCCCCTACTACCCCATTTTACCCCCTACTACCCCATTTTACCCCCTACTACCCCATTTACACCCTACTACCCCATTTTACCCCCTACTACCCCATTTACCCCCTACTACCCCATTTTACCCCCTACTACCCCATTTTACCCCCTACTACCCCATTTTACCCCCTAATACCCCATTTTACCCCCTACTACCCCATTTTACCCCCTACTACACCATTTTACCCCCTACTACCCCATTTTACCCCCTACTACCCCATTTTACCCCCTACTACCCCATTTTACCCCCTACTACCCCATTTACCCCCTACTACCCCATTTTACCCCCTACTACCCCATTTTACCCCCTACTACCCCATTTTACCCCCTACTACCCCATTTTACCCCCTACTACCCCATTTTACCCCCTACTACCCCTATTTTACCCCCTACTACCCCTATTTTACCCCCTAATACCCCAACTTACCCCTACTACACCAATATACCCCTACTACCCTATTTTACCCCCTACTACCCCATTTTACCCCCTACTACCCCATTTTACCCCCTGCTACAACATTTTACCCCCTACTACCCCATTTTACCCCCTACTACCCCATTTTACCCCCTACTACCCCATTTTACCCCCTACTACCCCATTTTACCCCCTACTACCCCATTTTACACCCTACTACCCCATTTTACCCCCCACTAACCCATTTTACCCCCTACTACCCCATTTTACCCCCTACTACCCCATTTACCCCCTACACCCCATTTCCCCCCTACTACCCCTATTTTACCTCTGGTTATAAAGCTTATCTGGTCGATTTCAACGATCTTTTTAAGATGCGACATTCCCATTACCCTTATTTTATAAAACAGAAAGCTTATGGATACGTCACTTACTTTCTATTGAGGTACTCAAGCCCTGAACGTCAATTTAGTCAATTTTTAAAGACTTCAGATTCCCTCGGAGGAAAGATTCGCTCAAGTTCGATTACTTCACCCTCCACCTACCACCCCCACGGGTTTTTATGTTGTACAAACAGAATTAATTTGTTCCCCTTTTTATTTTTATATTCGCCCCTACTGTGGTGACTAATGTTGCTTTTACAAGAAGTGACAATAAAAAAACCGAAATATTGAAGCAAAAAAAAAACTTTTTTATCAGAATTAAATTGAATATAAATGCGATTTCGTAAGTTTTACGGATTTTTGTATATTTTCTCGTAACATATGAAGCCTCTAGTTGACTCTGACAGTTGTCACAAATCCTTTTTTATTCAATTTTTTTCCTCCAGATTTTATTCGTTCTTTTTCCCATATTTTAATTAAAAAAAAAAGAAAAAAAAAGTAGGTTGTTGAGATTGCATGGAGATTATTCGTGGAGGATGTTTGTCTATTTCAAGGGAGAAGGGAATAGTTAAACAAAAGGCGCTTTACGTTTTCTTCACCAAGGGTAATCTCAGTTCCCTTTTCGCCCATTTCCCCATCCCCAACCTTCGCCCCATTTTCCTCACCTCGACATTAAAACGCCCTTAAAAAAATCCAAACCGTCAATCAATGTCTGAAAAACTCTCTTAATTTTTTTTCTCTAATTTTCTGCTGAAACAAAAGCAATTTTTCAGTTTTTTCTATAAGATCGAAGTGTAGATTTTTATGATTTAAAAAAAGTGGAAAACTTAATTAGTGAAAGCATTAACATTCCAATGGTCTGAGATTATAAAAAGGAGTTTTAAACGAGCTGGCGAGCAGCTGTTGGCAGTTTTCAAAAGTTCGCCTCGTCTCCCCAAATAAGTGCATTAAATAATCAAGCGATGGTGGCGCGATGAAAAAAGGGTGCGGAGGGGGGAGCGAATTAAAATTAAATGCGGACGGGAAAGCCGGATAAAGAGGGCCGGAGATCTCTCTTTTTCCGGAATCCTAATTGTTTAAGTCGACGTTTTAGAATCGTTCCCGATCTGTAACATCTGGCCCACACTCAAACTTGAGCCTTCATTCCAACTCTTTTTTTTTCTACCACTTTCCATTTACAAGCCTGTTACAAATTCACTAACCGCCTTTATCTTCTGCTCTAAATTAATTTTTAGGGTTAATTTTTTTCCTTCTCAAAACGTGGGCAGTAGGCGTATAAATAAATTTCATATTAGAACGTAATAAAATAATCTTTACTGTCTAAAAAGAAGGAAGAATGGAATAAAATTAGAGTCAAAGTCCAAAACAAGTCTGGAAAGAGGCAGAGAACGCGAAATAAGAAGTCAAAGTCAGGCAAAATGTCTGACAATTTCTGAGAAAAGCAACCTACCATCCCATTTACAAGTCTTGGTCTTTTCAGCTAGATTTTGACCCTTTCTGACAAGAAAAGACCTTTTACACTCTGATTTTGAACCTTTTTTTGATAAGGAAAGACCCTTTTTAGCTAAATTTTGATAACTTATGACAAGAAAAGACCCTTTTCATTACAACTTCGAACCATTTTTTTTGACAAGAAAAGACCCTTTTTAGCTAGATTTTGCCCCTTTTTGACAAGAAAAACCTTTTTTCACTATTATTTTGAACCTTTTTTAATAATACCTTTCTTAGCTAGATTTCGACAAGAAAATACCCTTTACACTCTGATTTTGAACCTTCTTTGATAATAAAACACCCATTTTAGATAGATTTTGACCCTTTTTGCAAAAAAAAGAAAGAAAGACGCTTAACACTCACCATCCCACTTACCAGTCTTAGTCTTTTCAGCTAGATTTTGACCCTTTCTGACAAGAAAAGGCCCTTTACACTCGGATTTTTAACCTCTTTTGATAGGGAAAGACCATTTTTAGCTAAATTTTGATAACTTATGACAAGAAAAGACCCTTTACACTCTGATTTTCAACCTTTTTGATAAGAAAAGACCCTTTTTAGCTAGATTTTGACCCTTTTTGACAAGAAAAAACCCTTTTCACTATTATTTTGAACCTTTTTTTAATGATAAAAAATACCTTTTTTAGCTAAATTTCGACAAGAAAAGACCCTTCACACTCTATTTTGAACCTTCTTTGATAATAAAACACCAATTTTAGCTAGATTTTGACCCTTTTTGACAAGAAAAGACCCTTTACACTCTGATTTTGAACCTTTTTTAAATAATAATAGACCCCTTTTTAGCTAGATTTCAACCTTTTTTGACCTTTTTGAGTACAATCTACCACAAATTGTCCAAAATGGCAACACTGTCAAATGCTCAAATTGTGGTATTGAAGTGTTGCCAGATTAGACCCAACAAAGTTGTCCAATTTGCGATGAATTGCCCAAAACGGCAACAAAATGAAAAGCCAAACTTTGTGGGATTGCAGTGTTGCCAGATTAAGCCCAACAAAGTAGCCCAATCCGCCATAAATCGCCCAATCTGGCAACCATAATACATAGTGCCACCTACCCACCCATCAGTCTACAAGACCTAAGCCTACAAACCTACCTAGTAAGGGCTATGTAGGGCATTGTAGGGAAATACATAGCTACCCTAAAACTAGGTATGTACCTATCTACCTTTTAAATAAAAGTACGTAGTTACCTACCTAATTATTGAGTGCTTTTTATTACCCCAATGACATACCCACCCTAAAAAATAGGTGATTACCTACTTACCAGTAACTTTAAAAAAAGGATGTACCTACTTTAAAAAAAGAAAGAAAGTAGGTACCTACCAAATAATACAACGAAGTAGGTAGGTAGGTATTTATTGAGTATTTTTTATTTTAGGTAGGTAATTTTTTACTGTTTATGTAAATCAATAATCATTAATAACTTATCTACCTACCTAAATACTAGTAAAAATAGGTACCTTCTAACTCAAAAAGTACCTACCTACTGTTTTGGTGCTTTTTAATATGTAGTAGGTGCACAGGTACTTTTTTAACACTATTTTTTATCCGAAAAGGATGTTTAAGTATGTCAAAAAATCCGGGGGGAAACAAACCTATAACCAGGAAAAACGGGACATTTGATGAAATAGCGGGACTGTCCTGCTCTTAGGCGAAGATTTGATGTCAAATGTTTCTCTCAAAGATGTTTTTAATTGGAAAGAAGAATCGAATGTGGTCCACAAACCTTCACGTCCATAATGGGCGGTTCCTAATCGGTTTATAATTAGTTTTCCCTATTGATTATGGAAATTGTACAACTTCGTCTCTCTCCATGTAATTGCCCCAATAATTACCACTCTAATTATCATTAACAAGCCTTTTAGCGGATGAAGGAAAGCCAGAAGTAATTTTTTTTTTCAATATTGAATGTTTACTTCCTTTGTTTGTTTTGTGAAACTGCTAAATTGGACTTTTTTTTTGTCCACGTATCGTCATTTTTGATTTCGGCCACGAATTATAGTGGTTTTCCCGAGAGAATTCCTTTCAATGTGTACCAGCGTATAAAGGAAATAAGGGAAGCCAATTTCTGTATCAAACGTTTACGCCTGAAGGTTCTATCCGAGGTTTTCCGATATTAAATTAGCCAAAGGAGGAAAAACAATTTTCATAGGCGATTCTTTCAATCCTTTTTCAGGGATTAAAATTTATTTTAAAACGAACAAAATTCAAGTTTGCTTCAAATATTGTGGGCATTTTTTGAAGTGGAGAGGTCTCCAGAGCCCCGATTTTTGAGAAAGTTTTGTTCATGGTTTTTTCGAGTTGGCAACTTGAAATTTTTTTGGCGTGAAAAAGGTTGATAAACGGTAGCTTTGAGTAAGACAGAGAGGGCTTAATTCTTAGCGTGAGATAGCACCTGAGAGGAACAAGTGAAATAGACTTATTGGGAGTTATTAGTTAGCCAGATAGGGGAAGACGGGAGCAGGTAAGATAGACCCCATCTCCCTCGTTAACATGTAAATCTAACTCTCATTACTCAAGCTTTGTAGAAGGGAAAGATATAGAACCCCTTGACGCATACAGAACCATTGTTATGACCTTATCAGAACCCTTTTCTTTTAATTTCATTCATTTATTCACCCATCCCTTTTCAGACACTGTATTTCAGAATTTCAAGAAAAGATCATTTCGTGGAAGTTCAAATTAAAATTGGGAGAATAAGAAAATTAGAGCTTCCAAACTCCAGGGGGGTGAGGCAAGAGGACTACTGATATACTACAGTTGTTAATTTAAACAAAATTCACCCTAGATTGACAAACATAGGCACTGTTTGCTGTTTTTTATTAAAATAATTAGCTTTTTTGTTAAAAAAGTTTTGAGTTGGATGTTTATCTGCGTATGCAAAACGGAAATGAAAAGGGAAGGAAAACTCCCCAGGCGCCTTTCACCATTTAGGCCCCTTTTGGGACATTCCTATCGCACAGAATCCTTTTTTTTAATTCAAAAAATACGAATGCAAATTGGACCCTCTCTAAAAAAACGAAATTTGAATTTACATTTAGATAAACTTTTTTTCTTTGTCCTCTTATAAATAGAGAATGACTGGCGCTGTTAATTGAGTGACTTAATAGACAGGCGTAGGGGAAAAAAAGGATCTTGGCTGGCGGCGCCATTGTTTTATTTCGAGTATTCACAGGTGTTGGCACGACCGAGGTTGTTATGAAATATAAATACAGATATTTTTGTTTAAATACCTTTTTGATGAGTTACAACGTGGGGTTTTTAGTTCGCTTACCTGGAACAAAGAGAAAAAATGTTATTTTTAGCCATCCAATTAAATATTCGCATAGAAATTCAACGTTTTATAAAGTTTTTCGAATAGCATAAAAGGTCGGTTTTCTTAAGAAAAGAGGGAAACGTTGGACGAGTGTTTCTGTCTTGAATGAGACAAAAATGAGCTAAAGGAAGACGAGGGTTGAATCTTAAATCGGATCCCGTTATCAAAACTCGGTTTTCTCCGAAAAGAAAATTTGAAGACAACAGCCCGATTTGTATTCCGGAGCAAATTCGCAAAGATAATTTTGAGGACAAACATTTTTAACTTCGCTTAGCAAGTTTTCTGTATAAGAACGTTTTTTATGGATTTTCGTAAAATCGCTAAAAAATAGTTCCGTAAGGTCTTCAAAAACAATATATTAAATTGATGGTTTTTATCAAAATTAGTAGGTAGTTAGCTTTAAGTAGGTACATAGTAGGTAACTTTTTTAAACTTTTTTAGTCGTAAAGGTACAAAATCTAGTCAGAAGAGCCCCTAATATACAAACATCTAGGTAAAAAGGCCCCCTAGTGTCCAAGAAATCCAGCTAAAAAGGGCCTTATTTCTCGTAAAGAAACATAATGTAGTCAAAAGAGGCCCCTTTTGTCTAAAAATCAAGCTAAAAAGGTCCTTTTTAGTCGTAAATGTACAAAATCTAGTCAAAAAGCCCCCTAATGTCCAAAAATCTAGGTGAAAAGGGCCCCTAGTGTCCAAAAAGGATCAAAAAATCAAGCTAAAAGGTCCTTTTTAGTCGTAAAGGTACAAAATGTAGTCATAAAAGCCCCTAATGTCCAAAAATCAAGGTGAAAAGGGCCCCTAGTGTCCAAAAAGGATCAAAAAATCAAGCTAAAACGGGCCTTTTTAGTCGTAAAGAAACATAATGTAGTAAAAAGAGGCCCTAATTTCCATAACAAAGGTAAAAAGGGCCCCTAGAGTCCAAACAATCCAGCTAAAAAGGTCCTTTTTAGTCGTAAATGTACAAAATCTAGTCAAAAAGCCCCCTAATGTCCAAAAATCTAGGTGAAAAGGGCCCCTAGTGTCCAAAAAGGATCAAAAAATCAAGCTAAAAAGGTCCTTTTTAGTCGTAAAGGTACAAAATGTAGTCATAAAAGCCCCTAATGTCCAAAAATCAAGGTGAAAAGGGCCCCTAGTGTCCAAAAAGGATCAAAAAATCAAGCTAAAACGGGCCTTTTTAGTCGTAAAGAAACATAATGTAGTAAAAAGAGGCCCTAATTTCCATAACAAAGGTAAAAAGGGCCCCTAGAGTCCAAACAATCCAGCTAAAAAGGGCCTTATTTCTCGTAAAGAAACATAATGTAGTCAAAAGAGGCCCCTTTTGTCTAAAAATCAAGCTAAAAAGGTCCTTTTTAGTCGTAAATGTACAAAATCTAGTCAAAAAAGCCCCCTAATGTCCAAAAATCAACGTAAAAAGGGCCCCTAGTATTCAAAAAGGATCAAAAAATCAAGCTAAAAAGAGCCTTTTTAGTAGTGAAGAAACATAATGTAGTCAAAAGAGGCCCTAATTTCCATAAACAAAGGTAAAAAGGCCCCTAGTGTCCAAAAAATCAAGCTAAAAATGGCCTTTTTACTCGAAAAAGAAACACAATGTAGTCAAGAGGGGCACCTTATGTCTAAAAATCAAGCTAAAAAGGTCCTTTTTAGTCGTAAAGGTACAAAATCTGGTCTAAAAGCCCCCTTATGTCCAAAAATCTAGGTGAAAAGGGCCCCTAGTGTCCAAAAAGGATCAAAAAATCAAGCTAAAAGGGGACTTTTTAGTCGTAAAGAAACATAATGTAGTTAAAGGGGCCCTAATGTCTAACAAAAAAAGGTAAAAATGGCCCCTAGTGTACAAAAAGGATCAAAAACCACGCTAAAAATTGTGTCGTAAATGAAAGATAAAAACGACCTCACTCAACTTTTTCCTTTAATTAAGAGTTTATTCCTTTATCAAATTTTTCCGATAAAAAATCATTATAAAAGCGAAAAAAATGAGGGTCATTTTCTATTTTATAATCTAGATAAACAGGTCATTAACAATAAAAAGAGATTTTTTTTTCTTTAGGGGCGGTGGAAATGACTGCGATAAACATAAATTTCACATCTTTTCCTGTTTTTGGAGACAAAAAAAAAGGAGGGTGCGGTTTTCTTATAAAGTTGAAGAAAGTGGGGGGGTCTAAGCGGAAAAGGAGATGAGGTCCAGTTGCCGTGATGCGATCCATTATTCAGAAGGCGGTGCGAAGGTTTGGGGGAGGTGGGCGAGAGGGGGGGGGGTCGCTGGAGAAGCCGTGAATAAAACAATCGGCATGAATAAAGCCCCGAGGGTTCCTTGATTCTTCAGGCCGGTTGTTTACTAGGGCCCTAATGATACTTCCCGTTAGCCTATCCGCCAAATATCCATCTTATGACCCTTTTTCCAATCGAAATTTAATTTTTGTAGATCCGTTTTTGCGGATATGACACTTGAGGATACTTCTTCGCCAAAGGGTCGAAAACTTTTTTTATCCAAAAACCCTGGGATTCTTGTTTTTCATCCTAAAAATGGTCAAAAACTACATTTTGGATGAACTGAAAAAATGAAAATTTTTGGGTCAAAAAAGTGAAGAAGGGTCTCCCCTTTGGTGATCGACAAAAATCTTTTTACATAAAAAAAACGACCTCGGATTCTTCTTTTTCACCCTAAATATGGTCAAAAACCACAATTTGGATGAATTCAAAAAATGAAAATTTTCGGATCAAAAAAGTGAAGAAGGGTCCCCCCTTTGGTGAGAAGGAAAAAAACTGTTTTTATATCCCAATAACGACCTCAGATTATTGTTTTTCACCCTAAAAATGGTCAAAAGCCACATTTTGGATGGAATCAAAAAATGAAAATTTTCAGGCCCAAAAAGCGAAGAAGGGTCCCCCCTTTGGTGAGATCGACAAAAATGTTTTTACATAAAAAAAACGACCCCGGATTCACGTTATACGCCCTAAAAATGGTCAAAAACCACATTTTGGATGCAATCAAAAAATGTCAATTTTCAAGTCAAAAAAGTGAAGAAGGGTCCCCCCTATGGTTAGATCGACAAAAATGTTTTTATATCCCAAAAACGACCTCAGATTATTGTTTTTCACCCTAAAAATGGTCAAAAATCACATTTTGGATGAAATCAAAAAATGAAAATTTTCGGGTCAAAAAAGTGAAGAAGGGTCCCCCCTTTGGTGAGGTCGAAAAAAAAATTTATATCCAAAAAACGACCTCGGATTCTTCTTTTTCACCCTAAATATGGTCAAAAACCACATTTTGGATGAAATCGAAAAATGAAAATTTTCGGGCCCAAAAAGTGAAGAGTCGCCTTATGGTGCAATTACAGCGTACATCCAGAAAAATAAAACTTTGCGGTATTGAGAATAGAACGTATTTCATAGCAAATATTTATTGACTATGACACTTTTAGTGAAAAGTGTACATATTGAGATCCCTTTAGCATGTTTGCTAGGTTGTCGAAAAACATAGAGAATGCACTAAAATCAATTTTACCGTGTCAATATCGATTTCGGAACTATGATGCTTTTGAGAAGCGTGAGTGTTAGGAGGGCCGCTATGGAAAAGAGACTGTTGACATTCGGTTTGTCAACGCCCCTCCCCTAGAGTAATAAACGATGTAAATTGAAAACGAGGATCCCTTCGTCCCCGTCGCTTTCAGAGCCGCCCCCTAACCCGGGCCCTTTTTATTTGCCTTTCCCGGCTGACAAAAGAACACCCGGGATGAGTTTATCTTCTCAGCGCCGCCGCTTCGACTGAGGGGGGGGGACGCACGGTCACGGATTACGTTTTCACGCTCGTCAACTCGGAAAACGAGCCACGAAAATGATGTCAAAATGTAACTTCAATATTCTTTATCTACTAGGGTGTTTCACACTTTTAAACAGTCACAGAATGTTCGAAGGTGGCTTTTTGACCATTTCTGGGATATAAAAGCATTTTTTTTTCGACTTCACCAAAGGGGGGACCCTTCTTCACTTTTTTGGCCCGAAAATTTTCATTATTTGATTTCACCCAAAATGTGATTTTTGACCATTTTTAGGGTGAAAAACAATAATCTGAGATCGTTTTTGGGATATAAAAACTTTTTTTTCGACCTCACCAAAGGGGGGACCCTTCTTCACTTTTTGGGCCCGAAAATTTTCACTTTTTGATTCCATCCAAAATGTGGTTTTTGACCATTTTTAGGGTGAAAAACAATAATCTGAGGTCGTTTTTGGGATATAAAAACTTTTTTTTCGACCTCACCTACTGCAACGGACGATCTTCACCAAAACACCATACAGGGCAGGGCATAATATTCCCCAAAAAAGTAGATTTCCGTAGAAAATCACCGATCTTCACTTTTGCACCCATCATGGTAGGGCCTTAGGAGGCCACTTTTTGGGAACTTCTCGTTTTGGGACTTCTACTTCCAAAACTACCAGACCAGACCTAAAAAAAATTTCAAGAAAAAACATTTTCAACAATTATTTTTAAATTCAACGTTAGGTCTTTCAGTAGATTTAAAATTCCCTCTTTTAAAAAAATTTGTATATCCGTCCGTATATTTTTTTCCTGAAAGGAAAAAAGTTTGAAATCAAAGGGATACTTGTAAATTGATGGAGAAGGACGAGGGAGCAGTTAACATATTTATTAAAGGTACACGAGTCATAATGGGACTCGAAAGGGAGATCGTATAACATAACACACTTCACTCTTTCCCAGCTAGAGAGCAAGAGAGAGAGAGTGAGAGAGAGAAAAAAACTGTCCTCAATAAAAAGCGAGAAGGGGGTGTCACACAGGGATTTTCATTTATGTAAAGTGCCTTTACTATTCGGTGAGCGCACTTATCCAGCCTCCCTTCCCTTATCGCGGCCTCTCCTATATCTATCTTTTAGCATTTCAGATATGGTATTATTCAAATATATGAAGTGGGGGAATATTATCCTTCCCTCAGGCGAAATATATGGGAATATTTAGATTCATAAGCGAAACCCCATTGTCCTGGATAACACAATCTGTTTATAAATGTCACTACGCTACAACACCTATTTGTTTTTATGAATATCAAAGCTAAATATCAGACTCTATAATTTGTATTGACATAAATTGAGTCAACAATTAAAAGAGAAATTGTTAAAAAGTACATTGAAGAAAGGACGGTTACTAAAAAAGGCGGCGAAGAATTTAAGTGAGTGCCCTTTATGAGCAAAGAGGTTCTTCGTTTTCTAGTAAGTAGGTACTCGTGGAAGAAGATTGTGAAGTAAATTTTATCCCCATTCCCGCTTAAAACAACTTTATTGATTAGGTAAGAAAGTTTGTTTTAATATTCTTGAAAAGGTGCAGAGCGGAATGGAAAGAGGGGATGTTGTGGGGGATGTAGGGGAGGGAAGTAATGATGGAAGAAATGATACAGTGTATGATGTAGTGGGAGCAATAGGGTTATGTAAGAAGATTCTAGTTAGTGAAGATTTTATTAACAGATAGTTGGAGGTGGGCACTAGTTAGTGAGGCAGTAGAGCATGAGGCAGCTGAAGAAGATGTGGCGGTTGGGGGAGAGGGAATTGGAGTCAGTGGGAGGAAGGCAGTTTTAGGGAAGTGTAGATCGAAAGTATAGCAGTTTGAAGTGAGCAGGAGAATAGCGCATTATCTCCGATGGAGGTCTGACAGTTGCGGCTTGCACTTGTTGGGGCGGAGCAGTTCGGAGGGAGGTGGTAGTCAAACAGATAGGTAAGGGAGTTAGGGATGAGATAGTAGTTATGGGGTTGTTTATAGGGAGTTGTATTATGAGTCATTTGGAGGTGAGGAAGTTGGAGCTACGGGCAGTACGGCCTAGATCCGGTGAAGCGGGAGGGTGAAGCGATTTGGAGTGATTCGTAGTGTGGAAGTTGCGAAGTTTTTATACACTTTGGTGCGAACTACCAGTCTAAAGGAGTCCAGACCCTCTTGTATTGTCTTAGCTATCGATTCTACTCCATTAGCTAACATTCTATAATAAACGTAGTAACTCAGGAAAAAATACAGGTCCAGGATCGAACCCGGGACCTTCACACTGGGAGTCTTTCACGCTTCCCCCGTAGCCACTAGACCCGGATTCTCAAGTACCTGAAAGTCCTCCCCTTTACTAGAAGGCCTACGAGTTCCTCGACTACAACACCTTCTTGTCGTCTTTGAATACGCGATTATATAAAAAGTTTAGTGCACTCAGGAGGCAACATTGCTATTGCGCATGATGCTAATTTATATTTGTTCTTCTCGTCATTTGAAAATCCATTTTAAAATTTGTTCGCAAATGTAAATTAAAGTGTTGGTTTTTCGGGAAAAGTTTAGTATTTATCAGATTCGCCCGTCAAGATCTACTCACCACTCTCGGAGAGTTTCGGGGGCGAAAATTTATGATCAAACAATGGGTAGGGCTCCCACTCAGCTCATCCTGTTTACACATTTCACATGTGTGCTTATTTAAATATAGGGCGGGGGTAAAAAAGTGGGAGGCGGTCAGAGATTTATTACGTTCAAGGGTTCTTTTAGGGGAAGAATGGGAAAAAATTGAACTTCATGGAAATACTGACGTATTGGCGGACAGTGAATGTCCGCAGGCTGTTTCCAAAAGTTTATATTAAACTATTTAGCAATCGATGACCTCAAGGCCAGTTTAGTAATATTTTTAAAAAAGCGATTTTTGAGGGGACGTTAACAAAAAAGCACAAGTAAACCTTGTTATCTGGAAGAGGCTGGAGGGAACGGTGAGCTGGGTTATCAGCCTCGTACTCCTGTCAATATCAGATATACCAAACTCCCTCCGGTATTGATCCTTCAGACTATTCATGAACTATAAGTCCATTTTTTTAAGCCTAAAAGAAACCGTCAAATCCAATCAGTCAAATCAATCAAAACTTCCCAACTTTGATGTTCAAGTTTGTAAAAGAAAAAGTTGATTTATATCATTATTTACATTTTAAGATTTTTGCCTAAAACTTTTTTTTTCTGGAGAAGAACCTTTTGAATAATATTGTCGTAAGTCTTGAAGGTTTTTATGTGGCTTCTAATAAAAAGGGCGGTATTAATTCGAGGTGTGTTCCCTTTTTAAGAAAAATGGGATGTAATAAAACATCGGAGGGAAAAGGTCTTTCTATATCGGTGTTTGAGATGAGAGGGACCTCTTTTAACCGTTTCTCATACACCGAGGGCCACTCAGGTGCGCTTTACTGTTCTCCAACTCCCATAAGGAACTTTTCCTTTTTCATTATACCCGGGACCGACCTCGAAAACGACTTCAACTTTTGGGGTAGGTTCCGAACGAGAGCAAACAGTTATTTCAAACTATCAAAAGAGTCTTAAAAACTTAAGTTCAAAATATATTAAAGAAACCCCGGAATTTTAAAAGAAAAACGCTTTTTTAAGGGGGTTCTATAAAGACTTTGTTGTGCGGCTCGTTATCTGAAAATCTGTGTAAACAATAATCAGCGAACGAAAGAAGATTCGAGCGTGGCTAAACGTAGCGTGAAAAATTCCCTTCATGGGCGAGGGAGAAAGGTTTTTTCCTCCGTCTTTTCATCTCGGAAGGGATAAAAAAATATATATAATAAAAAAGAGGATCGCCGAAGGGTTTGCGCTATGGAGTAGAACCGATGTGGCGAAACAACCCTGTTTGATATCGGGAAATCTTTTGTCCCCAACGATGGCCGATATCCGTCGAGATTAGATGTGAAGAATTAGCTGTTATTTGATACTTTATTCAGTAAATTTTACGTTGATGTGAAATTGGGCCTAAAATAGGCACATGAAGAAACGGGAGGACTTTATCACGCGTTTATTAATAAAGGTTAGGAAATGAAATCTTCATTAGGAACTGGGACCTTCTAAAGGTAACCTTCTGCTTCCATCTTCTAATACGTTGTCCACTACCTACCATCCCCCATTGCATACCTCCTACAACATCCACCTCCGGTAGTCCCTACTGGTACTACCCCACACCTCCGGCTGCCTTACTACTACCCCCACTAATCCATGTTACAACCGACCCTGGTTCCACTCCAAAATCATCAGCCCCAGGCTCTACTCGTTTCCATCGTAACCGTCAGTGTGAGAATTCCAATTTAAATCTGAGACATAAATACACGCGTGTCATCTGTCAGATGACTGTTCACTTATTTGCCAAAAATGAATAGTATCATTGTTTTTTCGCAATTTTGCAGGAATAATGGTGCGTAAATAAATGAAGAAGTTCATAAATGTTTAAAAATTTTTATTTAAAAAATTTATCAGACTATAAATCTTCAAAAATGTTAAATTTTTGTATCACAGTTGCAACGGTAGCTTAGTTTCTATTTTATTCCTTATTACTGGTTTGCAAAAGGTAAATCGACTAGGTATTAAACTTAGGAACACAATTCTTATCAGTCTTGTAAGATAGTTTTAGAGAATATAATAATAATGTAAAATAATATGAACTCGTTGACTAGGAAAGTTACTCCCCCGCGTGTCATCTGTGAGATTCTTTTGATGAAAACACGTGCAAACTGCACGGGACGCACGTAAAAAGGCAACTGAACTGTCAAGCTAGGCGACCTTGAATCTGTCCGAAATAGTGAAAACTATTTTGTTTCGTGTGTTTTCCTAGGGACTCAATGATGGCTTTGGAATGCAAATATCATCCCTGGGCGTAGATTTACATAAGGGTATCCCAACGTCAGCCTCTAATTCAATAACAACCAAGAGTGAGTGTGTCATCCTTGTTTGAGAGCAACTTCAAAGTTTCTCCGCACACCCCTTCACCTACAGCACAAACTTAATAATTAAATTGAAGAGTTGATTCGTATTGTGGCGAAAAGAAAAGAAGCAAAATGAAGCGATTTCTTCTGACAACGATTAATCACTGGATCGAAAAGAAAAGCGTAGGGGGGAACTAAAGAGGGTTGAGTGATGGCATAATCCACGATCGCGTCGACAAAAGACCCTCCGGATAGAAATTATGGGCAAAAGGGAGGCAATTCTCGGATAATATGAATCGAAATGGACACACTTGAGATATTGCATCTCCCCATTGTTATCAAAAAAGCACAAAATTCACGTTTCTCTAATCACACCGGAATATTTATAACCCTGATTAGCAAGTTGTAATTCATCCCCTTTTTCATTATTTGATTTTCAAACGTTGTTAATTGTTTAAAAATAAAAAGGATCGATCGTAGGGGATGATTTGTGGGTTTTTTGTGAGGGTGTTAAGTACAGACGAGGCCCAACGTTGATGTTTGGCCATGAATCAAGTCCCAAAGGCACAAAGGCCACATCACACGTGTCCCACGGCACTGATTAACACGTGAATACTTCAGTGACTCCGCCCTACATCTCACGAAAAGCAACAAACTTTTCATCGCCATTTTAACGCATCATAGAAAAAAAATTTGATATTTTAAAAAAAAACGTGTAGGAAAACTGTTCTGTGATATGAAATATCGGAATTCGGAAGGATTTTAAGGATTTACCCTCGCTGGGATGGAAGGGGGTGATGAATGGTGATATCGGTCGTGATATCTGTGGGCTCACCTTATTGAGAGGATCTTGGCAAATGGAAGCCCCCAACCCTACAAACCCATTCGCCACCCCTTTTCACATGCCCTCAGGATTTTTTACCTCCGTAAACATGTAAATCAAAATGCTCCGCATGGGTAGACAGGGCCTTAAATCTGAATAATAAAAACATAAACGGGAATTTCCTTGTTTTCCTCACACACTTTTTAATCCACCACTTTTTCAAACGAAAATAAAAAAACGTCGAAACTTTTTTTTCAAGTCATATTCACTACGACGTTCACCGTCTGATTTTTCGATCTCGACTAAGCCCGGACGGCGTTTCTGTGGAGAGAAACGGGAGGGAGATTTTTAACAACCTCCCCCTCCCCACCTTTTCTTTTTAACCTAAACTCTTTCATATCGGGAAAAAAGCCTCTACTTTTCCCCTTTTTATCTAGTTAAGAAGATTTTCGTGAACAGATACCGAAGAAGATTTAGCCCTTAGAAAACAACGTCTGAAAATGATGCAGATAAAAATGGTATATAATTTAAAGGTCGTTACTTTGTTTTATCTTTTCTGAATAATGAAATTAATATTCTTATCGAGGGCATTTATGATGGAAGGAACTTAGGAAATGAGTAGAAGCATCAAAAAGGTCTATCGGTAATAATTATAAATTAAATTAAAACTCTGAAGTCTAGAATCTAGCCTAGAGGGTCAATGCAAGTTTTACCCTTTAGATTTTTTTTTCTTTAAGTCTAGAGGGTCGATTTTCACAAGCGTTATTCATTTTAAAACCTTTGATATTATAATCTAGAGGGTTTCTTTAGTCTAGACTCTAGAGGGTCAATTTTCGAAAGCGTTCTATCCATTTTTACCCTCTAGAGTGGTATTTAGAGGGTTTTTGTTTTAGTTTAGAGGGTCGATTTCCCAAGTTTTATTATAATTTTAGCGGATTTTTATCAACTAAATCAACCCACTAGAATCTAGAGTCTAGTCTAGAGGGTTAATATAAGTTTTAACTTCCAGACTGGATTCTAGAGGGCCAATTTTCGAATCCTTGATTGTAAATTAATGATCTAGAGTCTAGAATACAGTCTAGAGGGTTAATACAATTTTTACCCTCTAGACTAGAATCTAGAGGGTTTTATGAGTCTAGAGGGACTATTTTCGAATCCTTGATTATAAAATTAAATTAACACTCTAGAATCTAGTCTTGAGGGTTAATATAAGTTGTACCTTCCAGACTAGAATCTAGAGAGTTTTATAAGTCTAGAGGGTCAATTTTCGAATCCTTGATTGTAAATTAAATTAATGATCTAGAGTCTAGAATGCAGTTTAGAGGGTTAATACAAGTTTTACCCTCTAGACTAGAATCTAGAGGGTTTTATGAGTCTAGAGGGAATATTTTCGAATCCTTGATTATAAAATTAAATTAACACTCTAGAATCTAGTCTAGAGGATGAATATAAGTTGTACCTTCTAGACTAGAATCTAGAGGGTTTTATAAGTCTAGAGGGTAAATTTTCGAATCCTTGATTATAATTAATAAATTTCACTCTAGAGTCTATAATCTAGTCTAGAGGGTGAATATAAATTTTATCCTCTAGACTAGAATCTAGAGGGTTTTTCAGTCTAGACTCTAGGGGGTCAATTTTCGAATCCTTGATTTTAAATCAATTAACACTCTAGAGTCTAGAATGCTGTCTAGAGATTAAATATAAGTTTTACCCTCTAGACTAGAATCTAGAGGTTTTTTTTTTGTCTAGAGGGTCAATTTACGGCTTTACGAAACCTTTTTTATAAATTAAATCAACCCTCTAGAATCTAGATTTAGTCTATAGGATTAGTTTAAGTATTACCCTCTAGACTAGAATCTATACGGTTTTTTAATCTAGAGGGTCAATTTTCGAAAGCGTTCTATCAAATTTTATCCTCTAGAGAGGCATATAGAGGGTTTTCTAGCCTAGAGGGTCGATTTCTCAAGTTTTATTATGATTTTTATCAATTAACCCTCTGGATTCTAGAGTCTAGTCTAGATGGTTACTAGTTTTACCTTCTAGACTAGAATCTAGAGGGACTATTTTCGAATCCTTGATTATAATTAATTTGGTTCCCGAAAATAGAGCTAACAGGAGAATAGAGCAAGGTAGAGGTTACAGCTTCCATTTGCCAAGATAATCTTTTTTTTAACCCTATAAATGACTCTTTTCCTGACTCGTAGGAGAGTTTACTTTATTTAAAAAAGTCACATCATGGTCGTTTCGCTCGTTAAACTTCGTCCCTCTCACTTTCCGACCCCTTTTAACACCTTAAAAATTCACACCCTTCACCACGAATGTCTCTGCGGTCAGACCGCACAAAGAATAACTGTCACGTACTACAAAAATTTATATTTAATAAATTTATCATTGTTTATTAAAACGTGGTTTTCGACTCGGAATTGTCGCGGTCATGCCAAAATGGAAACCTCGAAATTCACATTATTAATACACGTTTTCATAGTGCTAGGTAAAAGGATAAAGGGAGATAAAAGGAATGATAAAACGGAAAAGGAAAGTGGGGGGGGTTTCAAGTGAGAAAAGTGTAAGAAACGTATTTATGTGGAGGTCCGAAACTTGCTCACATCCCCGCTAACGCAATTGCCCTCGAACGTCGCCATATAGCCACCAACAGGAGAGCAACCGGCGCTGGTCGTATATTGTATCGTCAGATTCGAGGGCTCCTGAAGACAGATACACTATGTACCTTACAATTCCCTTTTGTTATTCCGGGCTCATCGCAACGGCCCAATACGGATCTAACTGCTATGATCCTCTCACGGGCCACCTACAATGCTAGAACCACCCCTGCGTTTTCCTTTTTAAATTATAATATAGGACCCTTGAGCACCATCTAAAGAAAAACATAAAATATACTCTGAAACGGTTC